>JABANP010000027.1:0-252369 GCA_013115135.1 Perkinsus olseni | reverse complement strand
TGGACATCGAGATTTCCAAGTTAGCTGGCCCAAAGGTCAGCTTGGATTTGACTTCAACCTTGGATATATCAGAACTGTGCTTTATGTCTTCGAAATGACGTAGGATCATCGCCAACACCATAGTGCCCTCTTTGATTGCCATACTCGATCCGGGGCAGCGGCGAGGACCGGAACCGAATGCCAAGTGTTCTTGAACACGAGCTCGGTCTACACCGCCGTCGGAGGTCAACCAGCGCTGTGGGCTGAGGAGATTACATTATGAAGCTTAATCAAAGTTCTGTTGTGCACGAAAGGCGCCTCTCTTAGAAATGTGCGGTCACGATCTCATGCGATCGTCTCGATCATGTAATCCAGAGCTTTGAGTCGAGCCATCATGATGGCTCACCATTCGAAATCGGGATCTGTGAGAAAACCCACCCTGTGGCTCCCATAGGACTCACCTAAAAAAACTGCCACCCTCAGCGTTGCTCCGCATCTGTTTGCGTATGAGGGCAACCATCCAGGACCCCACTGGCACTTCATGTCCGCGAAATGACATCTCGGCTGTGGTCTCGTTCAAGATTACAGGGGCCGGAGGTTGCAGCTGATACACGGGTTGCGGACAAAGGAGAGAAGGTCGGGAACAGCCCACCCGTAAAGTTTCGAGAATGCAGCTCTCCACGAAGGGAAGCTGACCGAGATCGTCGTCGTTTTCCGGATTGCGGCCGAGGGCGTCCACTTCTTTCCGAGCTCTCGCTTGTGCATTAGGATAGAGACAGAGGTAGTAGAGGCACCAGGCGAGAGCCGCGGATGCGGTTTCACTGCCAGCGAAGAAGAACCTACGCCACAATGGTATCAGGACCTCATGAGGTACGTCCCCTTACGTGACAATATTCCCCTCGAGGTCGCGCTTTTCCAGTTGCAGTAGCTTGCCAAGCAAGTCCGATCTTCTACATTCTCCCCCTTCTGCCCTTCTCTGCATGGCGAGGTCGCTCGCAAACTTGTTTAACCGCTCGATGCTCGTGTGGAACTGGGTACGGGTGAATGACGGCGGCAGTCACCATAAACTCTAGGCCCACCTTTTTTATCATCGGGTCCAAATTCCATGGGAAATGGTTTCGAGTCGTGAATGGGAATACGGCGCGATCCAATATGGAAGTTGAGCCTTCCACGAAGTCAGACAAAGTTTCAGCAATCTCATGAAAGCTGCCGTCCGCTCTAATACCTGAGGGAGAGAATCATTCTCCGCCGCTTACTTGCTCATTCTCTGAGAATGAGCAAGTAAGTGGCAGTGAATTCAACAGGGTTGAATGTAGCCGTTACGGGGGAGTGATTCCACCTTTTGGAATCCACGATTACAGTACCACATTCTCACCGTCGGGGTTGAGGAAATAGAAATCCATTCCAAAGGTGGTTAGGCATAAGACGTCGAGCGAGCATAGCATAAGCCAGTTGGTCGGCTCCCACACAATACGACCGTCACAATCTAGAGTCTGCAATTGTCGTACCTATAGAGCCCCAGTAGGGACTACCTCATCAGACTTGCGAGAGGCTGCAGGTTACCAATCTTTTGGCTACGACGGCCATTGCGGGAACCATCTCTGCCGAGTTATGTGCGTTTAACGCCGGAGCTGCCAGCCTCCTGTTGCGCTTCCACTCCTCCCCTTCCGTATTGAACATACCAGGAATTGGGAGCAGCTTGTCCTTGTTGAAAGTCCTCACAAGATTATGAGGACGCTCTTTGAGAACTTCTTTGATCGCCTCAGGATTCGTTAGGACCACCGATTCTCGACCCCCGATTCTGAGAGAAACATTCTCGGCGACTCGCCAGCTTGAGCCGCATGATGAGCATAATGACCGACACCAGAGTTACTTAATCGCATAAGCATCACCATACGTATCGGCCAAGATCTCCAAGGCATAGACAAAGTGCTCAGAAGACCTCGGGACGAATCCGAAATAAGGAATGGGCTGAGAAGAGTCGTTTCGTGAATAGGAACGGCTCGTGAGGGAGCGAGCATGACATTGGTCAGTCGGCGTCAACCACTTCAAGTGGGAACTACAGCCACCCCTTCCCCCCGCGAGTGCCAGGCTCACCCCGGGAGTCCCGCCGAGTCTGTCACAGAGTGATGGGCGCCGTCTACGCCGTTTGATCGCCCGGTAGAGGTACACGGCGGCCACCACTGCCATCCCCGAGGCCAGGAGACGAGGGGAGGGGCGGGAGCGCACCAATGATCCAAGCTTATTGAAGAGACCGGGAAGGACGTCGGCGAGTGGGGGCATGAGTGCGGGGTGAACACCTTAGGCCCGAGAGGCCGAGAGGGCCGAAGACTCCCGTTGATGATGGAGCACAGCGTACACTGGGAATGTCCGAGAGGGACATCAGCGCGAACGTCACGCTCGTATCGTGACGCTCTGACTAGCACGCATGTACCCAGGGACGCATAGTTGCTGCTCGTCTGGAAAGTGAACTCTGGTGGATTGGATTCAGATATACAGTTAGGGGCTTATGAGGCCTAGGCAAAGCCAAACACAGCCGGTGTACATCCTGGGTAAGGAATCCTCAGCAGATGACCCATCGTCGAGGAGGTCACTACAATGAAGGTGCTAGCGGAAAGCATCGAGACGTGTGAAGTGTCTGCCAACACCCGAGCGCCGCATTAATTCTAGCGGAGATTCTCCCGTCTTCAAGATCCGGTGTAAATCCTCCATCTAGCGTTATCGGAGAGGGGAATCGCACTGAATTCAAGTCGAGCTCCCTCGTCAAGTATATTGACACTGCCTCACTGGCGGGCAAAGACGAAGCACCTCCATCGCCCATTGACTATGAACACTGTCCCGGCCTTCTGCAATGATAAAATGTGTTGACTATAGTTATTATATATGCTACCGTGATTCTAGCTATCCACAGTCAGACGATCGGTGCTTAACTGTTCTGTCTGCAAAATCAATGGGAAATACTAGGCCAAATAGTTGTACGTCTTATGATCATGAGGACAGCGCTCGAGAAACTCTCGTTCTATCAAGTGCTCGATGCGCTGCTTGATGAGCTGAGGAGTCGGCTGGAACCTGAAGAGCAGCCATGAGCTGCTAGTAGCAGAAGTGGGCGCTCACCGTTGCGACAGCTGCTTGGTTGCCTCGACAACTAGCGAGTTGTGGTCCATCTGCTTCCTGCTCTTCATGATGCGTACCTTGACAAGTCGTCCATCCTGACGCCATGGGCTGAGTTGTCCGCCAAGCTCACCAAGACGGCCTCCACGATATGCTTCCGATCCTCCTCTACCGCCTGGGGGATCGCGCTCCCACCATCACCACTGGATGAAGACCCCGCTGGTCCATCTGGCACTCAAGGTGATACAACAACCGGGGAACGTCATAGACGGCCGCCTACCTCTGTTGTTAGAGCTGCTGGTGAGAGCTATCAGTGGAACCTAGGTACAGCGGAATGCGACGCACGATGCGATGAGCCCCAGATGAGCTTGGAGCGTCACGCACCTTCAAGTTGCGGACACGCGACTCAAACTGAGTATTGACGCGGAAGATGTCACCAGCGGCTGGCTCCTTCGACTCCCGAGGACTTTCCCGCAGCAGCACCCTAAAAAATAGGAACTCCACGTGGTAGCCATCAGACGCCCTGCAGAAGGCTCCTGCCTTACCGCACTCTTGGATTCACGTAGAGGCTCATAAGATGCCGCTTGATCTCGGCGTCATCGCCCTGCTCAGACTTCTCATCAACGCTAGCATCATCTCCTCTACCGCAATTTAGCGAGGACCGTATCCGCTCGTAACTGAACGAAATCGAGCCATAACTGCAGCGGCGCCTGGTCAGTCTATCCAGGCTGTCCGCGCACCCACCTCAGTGCATCAGATGTGTTGAAGAGGAGCAGCATCATCGCCTGGTACGTGCTAACGGTGAGTACATGAGGGTTGCGTCCCACTCTACTCCGAACGTCAGCTGAGCACAAGAATGGTTAATAATTCCTTCAAATTCTCAGAGGAACACAACGATAACCGCTCGAGTCGTTACAATTTTTCTCGCAATAGAACTGTACTATTAAGCTCTGCCCTGAGCCGCACCTTGCTGAACCTTACCGGTGCCGTAGTTGAACATCCAGGTGAGTTTCCGGCCGCTGTGCTTGGACAGATAGAATGCTTCGAACCTGCCACCAGCGATAGGCAGGCAGCGCAGCTCGAATACTATCTCACCGGTCGATCAAACACTTCATTTCAATTGGTACCTCACATTTTGGAGGGGAGTGGGTCGGCCAGAAGCCCGAGGTGCAGACCTGGATAGCCGCACGTAAATGACAAGACGAGCAGGGAGGCGACTCCAATCCTCTCACCTTCACGTCAAGCTCGCAATGACTCAGAGATGGCCCGTCCATGCGCGACGTGGAAGTCGATTGAGAATAGCTACGGCTGGTATCCTGAGCGCAGGACTGCCCGCACGAGGGTGGTCGCTGTTACCGCCCACCTGGCTCAGACTGACGTCCTTCAGCATTCCTTCCAGCTTAGACGTGTACTGCTGTCCACACTAAGCCGAGAGTGATAACACGCATCGGCCGGTCTAGAATGACCTCACCTCAGCCCTGAGCTTGCCCACCACAAGCTTCTCTGCCTCTTCGACGTTCGCTGCCGAAGGTCTACAAAATTCATAAGAGCCGAGGAAGAACCGCGATCTTACTTGGAGTTGAGCAAACGCCGACAAAGGCTGGATCGATAATATGATTCAAAAACATCCTTATCAATAAGATACCTGTAACCACACGACTGTAGGGTGATGGAAGGAGAAAATACGGCGGAGCGAAGCTGACCGAAGATACCGACTTACCGGAAGACGCTGATGACCTGGTCGACGTTGGAGTGGAATTCTGTATCGGTCATATCTTTGAGCCTGAAGGAACGGCACGAGGTGAGCTCGGCAGACGAGAGCCCCCATCACAATGCCGAAGCACGATAGGGTTCTATCAGTATTTTATGGACACAACGGCGAAGGAAACCGAGAGAGCAGGCGGAAGGCCGAGGAACCGTCCTAGCGAATACGCGAAAGCCTCGAGCGAGGAAATTGGTGGGTTGAGGGTCATATTGAAATTTTCCATATGATACGTCTCCTATGTTATACATGTCACTGCCATCGCTTTGCAAACTAGGATAAAACTTCAAGTATCATACAGGTACCAGAGGATCTTTGCATACCAGAAGGTTAGAGAATAACTAGGGCGTAAAACTCCGGCCCTATTCATACCCTATTCATTCTATCAAGACACTCCGGGAGTGTCATTGGATTAGATGGGTAGATGATGATAGAAAAATCTAAAGGGTTTGACGGCCTACCTTTTCCGCAGCAGCTCGTCCAAGTAGAGGCTCAAGTAGTGAGCGCACTTCGGGTCATTGTTAAGTGATTTCTCAAACGCGACCTTCATCTGGTTGGAGAACTCCAGCGAGCCTCCAAAGGCTTGAGAGACAACTCGCTCGAACCTGACGACTCAGGCTAGTCCGTCAGCGAGAGAAAAGACACTTCACCTCTCTCGAAGGGCGAGCAGTTTCTCGACGAACCGTACAGGGGCGTTGACCGTGGTCTCGTCAGCAACAAGATCAGCAACTAAGAAGCTCAGCTTTCAGATCGGTCAAGACAAGAATGCTACGTTACTCGCCGCGCTGATGCAATCCTGCATGACCGTCGCTATGTCGGTGAGGGCCTCGGGTATCCGAGAGAAGAGCGAGTAC
This sequence comes from Perkinsus olseni, assembly GCA_013115135.1. Taxonomy (NCBI): domain Eukaryota; phylum Perkinsozoa; order Perkinsida; family Perkinsidae; genus Perkinsus; species Perkinsus olseni. Next base: position 246,663 of record JABANP010000027.1, on the reverse strand, counting down.
ATCAAGCGAAGTTCGGAGACTCTGAAGGTGCAAGCATGCGCTGCCGGCACTGACCGCTCAGGGCCCACCTAGCCTGTGCAAACATGGCCTTGCATCCACTATTCTCCTGCTGGATGAGCGTCTTATAGTGACGACCGATCCAAACGTAGTCCAAAACTTCTTGAACCTGCGAAGGCCTCTCCGTTGAGGAGGCTCTGAGCTCCTGTACAGCCCATACTGGAAGAGTAAACGCAGCTGTTCAGCAAGGGTCAGAGTAAAAGTGAACAGGTGAACTGCACCTCGCCTAGGGCATGCACGGCTCCTTCCCATACCTTAGACATGGTCTGTGTCCGGTCCATGTAGGTTTCCACCCGTCTTTTTTCCTGTCTCATCCTACTGTCGGCCTTCTCGAGGTACTCCCCTACTGTATGACGATCTATATACTCATTTGCCTGAGCAGAGGTGACAATCAGCTTCGCTCCGCTAGGATTTTCGACCCACCTCCCGCGTGTAGAAGTCCCGGATGAGCGCTAGGTAGTTGACCTCGAACCAGGAGTAGTAGACGTTGCTGCTGGGCGGCCGGGTGGGCTCTCCAACGCTACCCTAGACTACTCCTATTGCTGGTATCTCTATCAGAAATAGACGAAGAGGAGGGCGAGGAAGCTGGCAAGGGCGGACCAGTTCGGTAACCTAGAGAGGCCCCTGGTTCAATTCCCAGCAACTGCCTATTCACTACCTGTTTCAGGAACGCCCCTCTCTGCAGGTAGCGTCTGTATGCTAGATAGCTCCACAAGCATAGACAGAGCAGTCTTTATAAGCTGAGGGTCAGCTACCGTCTCGCCATGAAGTTCGCGACGGAGCTCTGCTAGAATCTAAGACTGCCAGTGAAAACTACAGGGAGGTCTTAAAAGCAGTACCTGCCCAATGGCTCTATCCCTTACTCGTGCATGCCCTATCACTGTGTCACGGAACACCTGCGATAGCAAACAGTCTGCCGGGCACTCCTAGGGACCTCATCCAAAATCCCTGTGAAAACTACAGTCGCAGAACGGTACCCTTCCCAGGATGGCAAGAACGTTCAGTCGCTCCCATAGAAATCCATCTCCCGCGCACAAGATGGGAACGAAGGAATGCAGGGGAGGCTACCGAAGCCTAACGCTCTTCCTTGCCCTCTTACCCTCAGCCCCATATCATAGACTGGGCACACACTGTTGAGGATGCTGCCTGACGTAGTTACGATCCATGTACCTAATGAGCATAACATGCCAGTAGTCCCATGGGGAGCTACGATCTCTACGGCTTGACCGTACTGTGCATTCTGATAAGGTGAGGGATCGGCCAGGCAGCAGCAGCAGTACATTAGGATGTCCCGTATCATTCCCATTGTCATCTTATGATCTTCCCACTCCACCTTGAGACGGCTGAGTAGATCCTCATCAGCACCTACCACCAGTGGACTCAGCCCGCAGGATAGGTATATGTATACGCCGACAGTGATTTAGTAAGCATCAGCACAAGGGATAATTCATGAAGTGCCTTCCGAAGTATACTTTGCCCTTCCGGCAACAGAGGCCTTGTCATGCTGCCAGCGTGGTCAGTCGCATATGTAGTAAGTACTGACCACAGCTCTACAGCGTGCTAGTTCAGTCGCAAGCAGTGGCAAGAGTAATGCAGCACAGTCTGCGTGTGGTCTCCCTAGTAACCGAATACTACTCTCGATACAGCGCTTCGAAACTTCCAAGAGGTGAAGAGTCACAGTCTCCTCCACTCCCTGGTACAGCTTCAAGCCATACTTATGCAGCACCAGATTATACCTGACAGAGGTGCACGCTCAGCTAGCCCTGTCCCAGGCCTTGGCAACAGGAGAGGGGAGGGGAGAGGCAATCTCCTACCCATTCCGGTAGAGCTCTTCGAATGATAAATGACTTGCATTGTGATTGTGTATTTGGTGTATGGCAGATTTCAATGATTCCCATGTGCCTGATAGAAGCGGCGAAAACGGTTGTCTGTATGGCGCGGAGAGCTCTGATGGACATCCACTACCGTGGAAGCTACGACTAGGCTCATTCGTGGGCTCACAAGGTAGAATGATGGACCCAATGAGATCATCTCATTAAGCTGAGATCCTGAGTGCCGTCCAAAAAGTTGAACGACCTGTCCCCTTAACAGATGGTCGCACTCCCTAGAGTGCCTCGAGTGGTAGTGGCGCACGTCGAGAAGGAAGAACGATTGAGAGTATTTTCCCTCTCCCATCCACCCAGGTATTACGAGCAGCCTCCCGCTCATCTATCGGTTCCCCTGCTCGGAAGTGACGGAAGCCCGCAGCAGCAGAAGCAGACGAAGAAGAGGCGGAGGCCGTCCCCAAGGTCCTACTGCGCGACATGTACAAAGGAATCAATGCGTCCGCCAAATAACAACAAAATACTCTCCATCCGTCCGGTCGGTAGCCATCATCCGAACTGGCAGCCCTGTGACTATAGAAGTAACGCGAGACGTGAGAGTGCTGCCGCTGTTGCTGCTGAAACGATACTGGCAGTAAGAGTAGTAGTATATGGTAAAAATGCTGCCGGAATCATCATCATCTTCGTCCATTCTATGTTATTGTATCTCCTCAAGCACTCGAGGTAGTAGCGGCCTACCAAAATAGATCATAAACGTGAAAGAAATGAAACACAATCGCCTTCCCATGGTTGAGGACCCCAGCGCTGGAATACTAGGAAAGCTGGGTGCCAGCTCAATCCGAAGTGACCGACTCCCAAAGCGTAGAGCGGACTTACGTTCATCTGCGCCTGCTGCAGCTGATTCATCTGGTCGAAGAACTGGCACTCTCGCTCGTATCTAATATTATGTATTCCGCCTGAGTCAACCTAAGATACCTCTAGATACTTACTCGAAAAAGACTGGTACAGCAAGCACAATAGCCGACACTACTGCTGTCCACACTATATGTCCACCCAACCATCGGGCATTCGATGTCAACTGAATGACAAAGGATACGCTCGTCAGCGTCATCAGGTTGCACTACCTTGGTCAACCTGCTCTTGGCCACCTTAAGCTTAGGATGCTCTTCCAAGAAGTCGGACATGCGAGATACTACTGCTCCCATGATTCAAGGGATGTGCTTTGGAAAAGAAACTGACGTTGAGAAAAAGTTGGTATGGAAAATATGCCAACACAATACTCATCAGAACTGGAAACTATCTGTTGTATTGTTATTATTGTACCAATTCCGGTAAGGCATATCAAGGGGTAATACCAAACAGTAACAATGACGATAACGTCACCCATCTTCACTCACCGCCGCCGCCGTTTACAGTAGGACCTGCCAAAAACAAAATAACAAAGGAAAAGGCGGAGCGAAGCTATGCGTGGAAGATGGTATTACCAGGCCCATGTCCTGGGGCTCCATGAAGGGACACTTCCAGTTGTACAAGTAGTACTGAAGGTCGCCATCACCCCGGCCGAATTTCAAGTCCTGAGAGCACCCAACTACCCACTACGGTATCGCCTTATTTACTACCTCTAAAAACTCGTTGTTGTCCATCAGGTTCAACGCGTTGAAGACATCATATCCTTCCTGTTTCGCCTAAAAGTCATCAACAATACGACGAGGGAGGAACCCGGTCTCCGAGATCTGGAGGGATCTAGGGCGAGCCCAGAGTAGTAAACTCACCAAAACGAGGGCATCAGACATAAGTTGCTTCAAACTGACAGTGTTGGCCACGTTGTAATAGGAATACGCTGCGTAGAGAGTTCTGAAAGAGGAGGTCACGACATTTGCGAGTCCTTGAGGGCAGCTGAGGCGGCGGGGCCTACTTGTGCTTGTCATTGCCCAGGACGGAGCTCGGGAGGGAATAGAATGACAAAAAGTCAGTAACTTTTCCATTCTCCTCGCGGACCTACAAAAACAGACAAATTCAGAACCCGGTCTGACGGAAGAACCCCGTATCTTATGTTGAAGCCTGATGTTAGCGCGTTCAAAAGATACCAGGACGCTCGCAGCCATTCCCTTTCCCAACCATCTCCTAGTAGCTTACGTATGTCTGTATGACATTCTCCCGGGGCAGCAGCCAATGACCAACCTCGTGCTGGGACAGAATCGGATGGGCTTTGAATTTAGACAAGTACCTGGTAGGAACGGCCCATCTCCTCTGTACGACCAGAAGCCCTTCAGTAGTACTCATTCAGTAACTTAGTAACCTGCTTTCTGTCCTTCATCTCCATCGGTCTCAGGCCAGAGGTGGTGGGATGGTCAGCGACCTATAACCACTGCTCTCGCGACGGTCGGCTACGCAGCTAGTTCTACTACCTTATACAGCTTGATGCACCTAGCCATGGTCATTCGAGGGGCAAGGCGAGTAAAGCCGACCTCACAGAGCTTCTTTGGGTTTAACGACCTGAGCGCCGCCCATAACGTACTACCCACGGACCCTCTGCTCACCTGTGATGGTATCGGGCAGTGGTGATGGGTCGAGGAAGGATAGCTCCCGACGTATAAACAGCCTGAGAGGAACACAAGCATCAAGCACATGTCTTGACTGTGAAAGCACACCCACCTGCCACCGATCCGTCAGGTTAACCCTTCGTGTGACCTCCTTGATGAGCACGGGAGCGAGACGCTTAGACCTGAGATAAAACCATTCCAAGTCCCCAACACAGCGGCGGCCCTAACAGCAGCAGCACCTGAGCTTCTTATGAACACACAGGAAGTTGATCTCAACCGTCCGCAGCTCATCTCCGCGGATGTCCATAGTCGCTGGAATGCCAGTGATGAAGCCCACCAACTGAAGTAGGACTTCTTCCATGCACTGATGCCATCTGCCTTGTTCACTACCTTCCCATTTGACTTCACTCTCACACCGAAATGCCAGTCCGGCACATAGTGGGGAGGCGTGAGGGCCCACCGAAGGAACTCAGGGCTGTAGTCGAACCTGAAGAGAGCCTGCGTAACTTCACCGAGACTAGTAGCGTTCCTACCGAAACATGGCCTCATCGTCTTCAACATAGTTCTCATTGAGAAGAGTATAAACCTCCTGGATCTGCTCCGGGTCATTGACATCGATATTAGACCACTCAAAGGCAGCTGGAAGGTTGTAGGGCTCCTTGGGAATATCAGACACCTTCTTGGGCTCGTCAATAGGACCTGAATGGCCGCTCAAGAGCCCCAACATCCTCAAAGAAAACTACTACCTCTGGCGTCTTCGGGGACGGGATCCGCGTCTAGCTGCGGCACCGGCTGCGTATTCCAAAACTTATGCTAACAGAACGACAGCAACGTTCTCCCTCCCCTCAGACTCTCCCAACCTTACCGCCTTCGGGGGAGCCGGTGGCGCTATGTGCATCTTGTCGAGCAGATCTTTGATCTCAGCCTGTTCATGGGCCTATACCATAAACTTGCCAACTCCCAAGTAGCGTAGTTATGCCACTACCACATCATCAACCGGCTCAGCCGGAGTACTGCTAGCGGGAGTCTCGAACTGCTCTGAGTCCTGGGACTTAGGCTCCTCCCTGCTCTCTACCGTTGCTTTGTTATCGCTGCTGGACATACTCTCTGAGGCCTAGAAACTGAGCTCTAATTTTCATGTCTCCTCTCATCACAAGAAAAGCAAATCCACGCCCTTCAACACGCCAGCCCTGTTATCGGTTCTAGAGACGTTACAGACCTCTCAACTCTGCAGCGCCTGTAGCATCAAGTCACGATTCATCAACCCACAGAGGATCAGGGGACTGCTACACCCTACGACAGCATGCTCCCAAAAAATAAATCGATTAACAGGGCGAGCGCTAACTTCGGCGCAAGATCACACAACGAGCAACCAGCAAAACTCCCAGTGAACCCAAGCAGGTATTTGCCGTGGCTAAAAGTTGATACTGCAGTAATGCATGAAATAAGTCTATCTAGTAGAGACGTTAGTTGGGCATGAGGGGCGAGCCTCCCTTCTATGCCGCCGCTTCGATCTTCGTTACGTGCTTCTGGACGTACTTCTGCATGGTACACATGTTCACCACTGGAACCGGAATGACTCGACCTAAAGCGTTGGGGAAGATACCACCACAACAGACCGGAAGAGTCAACCTCGCTAATTGAGAAAGATACCATCACAACAAACCGGAATAAATCTTAAAAACGGGGAGGATGCCGTCAGAATGAATCGGAATAAGTCGGCTGAGTCGACGGTAAGATACCATCGAGAATCGACGAGGAGTAGGTATGCTTGCCTAGAACGGCATCCGGCTTAATATTTCTCTTGTCACTCTCCTCTTGCAGGTTGTGGGACTTGATATATCCCCACCTGACAGGTAACGGCGTCTCGAGCGTCACAGCCCACAGAGTTACAGTTTCTTATTGATATCAACACGGCTCGCCTTGGATGCACCAACGATCTTGCTGAGCTCAGGAGAGAGCGAACAAAGCTGATGAAGGCCGGTATCTACCCGAACCCTAACTCGAGTGCAGCAGCCATCCTCGATCTCACTGTGGGGACCATCCTTCATCACACGACGCTGCTTCTTGCGCCTAGTTCTCTTGGGCTTATCCTGCTCACTGGCCGCAGTGGTGAAGGGGGCTGCTTGGACGCTGCTGCTGCTGCTGCTATTGAAGCGCGCCTGAGCACAGAGGGGCATCCACCACCCTTAGCCTAGGACTCCGGCTACCTGGACAAGGCCCATCATCGAAGGGCCTCCACCCAACTTGGGTAGGCCTCGCTGGAAGACTCTGCTCAGCATTCACAGATGATAACAGTTCACTCTCTGTCACGGGAATCGTGAGCACTTACCCTCTGCTTCGGCGAAACGCTTATCGAATGACCGCGCGCCACGAAATTTTTTCTCAAAGGAAACAGTGCCTCGGTAGTAGAATAAACAACATAGCAGGGATAATCGCTGGAGTAAAGGCAACTCGTTGATCTTGCTCAGGGTAAAATGGCGGAGTCGGAGAACAGACGACGACTATGGATGGCGAAGGGTCACTAAAGGGCGAAACGGTTGCAGAGGCGCGCGCATGTGCATGCGTGCAAACACTCTCATACCACTTCATTCACAAATTAAAAACTCAGCAACACTCAGTTGTGAGGAAACGTACGTTGTGGTAAGATACGAGGAACAGCGACAGCATCAATGCTTCCATATTTTAACAACTTTATCGCGGCCAGCACTGACCACTCGGGCGCCGTCACCACTCCAGTCCACCGCGAAGACCTCATCTGCGTGCCCGGGGAGATCCTCCTTCAGCTTACGCTTAGCAGCGTCCCACACCTGATCATTGTAATAAGATTCATCATAAAACATCTTCTGAAACTCTACCTTCACAGTGGAATCTTTGGACCCTGAAACGAGCATGCGACTGTCAGCCGACCAAGACACCATGTACACATCAGCAACGTGGCCACGAAGGGCACATATGAACCTAGGACGCAGTGATCGAGATCCGGGGGCGCTGCTGGCACTCACTTTCCGGTCACACCGTCCCACAGGCGCACAGACTTGTCAAAGCTGGCGCTGGCAATCATACGACCATCAGGGCTGAACTGTACATTGTTGACCAGCTTCTGGTGGCCAGTCAGCCGACACAAAGGTTTCTTGCCTGAATCAAAAGCTCAATCTCGAGGCCAAGGTAAAAAAGCTCCCCTAGTGTACTTACTGTCCATGCTCCAGAGGAACATCGTGAAGTCGTCACTGCCGGACAGAATCCTCTCACCCACCCCTCCTGTTCGCTGAATCATCTTATTGTACCTGAATCAAGATCCTGCCAAAACGACGAGGACCTTGCGAGGCTTCACCTTTGAAGGGCCCTCTCCTTAAGCTCCGCCACAGTCGTCTCCGCCGTGGCCGGCTGGTCCTTCTCGCCGAAGCACCCCGTCTTGAGGGTGACGTAATCCTGAAGATGAAAGGTCAAAGGCCCACCAACGACGCTAACCCCTTCGCCTACTGTGTTGCAACAGACTGTATTAACCCAGTGCGCATGACCCTTGAATTCTCTCAACATTCGGCCGTCCTTAGTCGACCATGCCTGACGATGTTGACCGCGTGACCACCTCCTCCAGTACCACTCGGCGACCAACTCACCTTCAATACACGGTCTCGACTACCGGAGATTATGTAATCCTCTCCTGTCCACCGCAGGCACGTGATAGGTGCCGTGTGGGAAGTGAGGACGTACAAAACCGTATGGTTAGCACCTATAAACCATCAGTGGCTCCACCAAAAGCCCGGCCTCATCGACGACCGCCTACCACTCCAAACGCGAATGCTCATATCCTTGGACCCCGTAGCGATGTTGGGCACTAGCTGGCCATCAGCAAGCAAATGGAAAGGCTGCCAAGTACCACATGTGATAGGACCAGTGTGACCTATGATGAAGCTACTGCACGCATGCACAAACCGTACTGCGTACCCTTCAAAGTGCCCAGCTTCTGCCCCTTAGCTCCGTCCCAAACGATAGCCGTCTTGTCCATGCCGGCAGACAACAGTCTCTTGCCATCACCAGACCAAGCCACGAGGAGCACCCAAGACGCATGGCCCTACCACAAAAATCATCATCACCACAACCCGAGCTAGTCTGCGGCCCACAGCCCCCTAGGACCCTACCTTGCAGGTGTGCGCGGGCGTCTCAGTGAAGAGGTCCCACAACCTCACAGTGCAGTCGCCCGACCCTGTCGCCAACTTCGAGCCTGAGTCCACCACTGCTGTTCAAGCGACCGAAGGCGTCCGTTGCTGTTACCATCAGGACTGAAGGCAGCGCACAGGACAGAATCCGTATGGCCCGTCATAGAGGATGTGCATCTCGTCACGGGTCGCACTCGGAAGCGGGCCAGCGGATGATACCTACCATTACGAGATTGCTGAGTATCAAGCAGAAGACCGTGCTCAAAAAGAACGCAATGCGTCTTGCAATAGCATCACGATTTTTCACACCGGGTCGTCGAGCGTGGGTGCCGCAACACAGTTGAGCTGCTCGCACTGTAGACAAATTCATTTCCGAGACTACTAGAAGTGGCTTTCGTTATTCAAGCGTTTCGCCTACCGCACCGGTCAACTCCCGCCCGACAATGGCCTCTCCTCATCGACAAGGAGTGCGTTCTTAACAAGGAATGCTCAGAACTCTGCTACTTTGAATTCACAGACCGAGCCTTCACGACAATCGCCAATATTACCGAACCCGAAGCGTCTGCTCAGCTGAAGGCTGCGCCTCCAGTGCTGTCCACGCGGCATGCAGTGTCGAAGACACCTCCTGCGTACCTACAAAGCACCATCGTAATGCTAGCCCTGCCTTGCCCGCAGCCTACTATCATTCAGGACAAAAGAGTAATCAGTGTCCTGGATCTCATCTCTGAGCTCTTCGTTCTTAGGAGCCTGAGACTGCACCCTTCACAATCTCCTCTACGACGGTCGTCCCTCTACCTGGTCAATGTCCGACAGCAGCAGCTCCTTCAAGAGGGACTGAAGTTCCGCACGATCAGTGTTAAGAGGCAGACTGAGCTCCGACCCAGTGCCCACTCCTGAAGCGATCGCCACGTACCCCTCCCCTGGACGGTTGAATCCTCATTCAAGCTACCATCGGCACTGACGAACTGTATGATGACAGTGTCCTCTGGCGATATCTGCGGCGCCTCCTTTTTCTTCTTCTGTGCCATCACTCGGCCTTTCGGTGCAGCCCTTTTCTTAGGAGACGGCGCCATTGAACTGAGCGTAACCAACCGCTGCGCAGTAAAATCTAGCGAGCACTTGAACTCAATCCTCGAGGCCAGCTTGTAAGGTACAGACGCGCAGCATAAGTGTGAGGGAGAAGTATTACCCTGGCGCAGCAAACGCAGGCAGTAGAAGCAGGACGACGACGACGAGACGACGAAGGGAAAGACACAGGAGACGTTTCACATATTTTTTATCGTAAATTTCAAGAGCAACACCAACAATAAGGGAGCAAATATGACAGCAAGGACGAAAACAGAGACGATGATGATAATTTGCCGACGTAGCACTGAACGAACTCATTCACTCTCCGCATCAACGACACACGAAGAGGAGGATATGCTGCTCTTAGGAGCAATGGGAATAGAGATTTAACTGTTACGTCCCTCCGTGAAGAGAAGAAACGGGCAACCGTTGAGGAGAAGAGAACGAGGGAATTTATCACCACCCCTGTTTCCTGAGTTATTGTTGTGGTAGAAAATGATCTGTATTGAGAGGTCTCCGCTCTAGACAGCAGATAGTAGCGGAGACTAAAACCATTCATCACGGTAGCATAGCAGCATAGTACAGTAATAATACAGGGGATGGGAGGAGTCACAACAGTAAGGACTAAGACTAATGATATAGAGGCTTGCTCAGAAAATATAAGTTGGGATGTACGGTGCCGGGATCGAACCCGAGGCCTCTGAAAGACTCGGGAGGACCGAAATACACCAGCTTCCGAAGCAGTATTGTACAACGGGCCATTGGGCAGCCACTGCTGAACCACGCGAGGACTCATTCGCTACCAATATCGATTCACAAGCAATAGACGACATAGTTAGCAAGCAACAAAACCGCGTACTGCGCTCCGCTATGCAGGCAGTGGCTCCCTTCGAGACCGACAAAATGATCGAAAACATGGCCCAATAAAGTCTTCTAGTGGTAACGGCCCATACCTGCCAAAGACGTTGGAACGTTCCGGGCGACAGTGGAAGGCCGACCTCTGTTCCCTCCGTAGTGGGCTGCGGGTGGTCCACCGGGTTGCAGGAGCATCGGGGCGAGCCCTCCTCCTCCTGGCGCCATCGCAGTGGTCGGGTAAAAAGGGTCTTCGTACCGATACTGATGCTTCCTTTGCAGCTCAGTAAAAAGGTCCGTGGTCATTTTGGACTGATGAACCAAGTAGCGCTCCCTAGAGTACCTGACAGCAGCTTCAGTGCGCCCTCCACGATGATGCCGACCCGCCATCACTTATCAAGAGGGCCTCCAATGAGCCAAGCCTGAGCATCAGCGATTTCGGCTTGACTGTGGCTATACAGGCAATTGGCTCCAAAGTAGCAATCCCGTCCCCAACGACACATCTGTGACTTGTGCATCTTCCGCAGCGCCTGAGTGGCAAAGTTCAGCTATGAAGAACTGACGTGAAGGCTCACCTCGGCATGAGATCTGTCGTGACTGAATTGGCAGGCGGCCCCTCGTTTACATCTACCATATAGGAGTTCCTCTCGGCAGGCTCTGGACATGTCACCAACAAGCCTCAGTCTACACGGGTGTTTGGTGTAAGCATTCTCATGAGAGGAAGACGAAGACGAGGGAGAGCTCAAACGAGTTGAGGCCGAGCTGATCGCATTTCGGTCAGCTAACGAGGGCCGGCCGTGAGGGCTGTGTTGGACGGGCTGACAGGAGAGACAAGGTATTATCGGTCACAGCACCGAGGATAGGACGGCCTACTACCATCGAGCTGATCTCGTTGCCCACATCTACCGCCTCCCCAGGTGTCCAGGTCTTCCTCTCAGTGAAACACTTGAGTACAGAGTCCGCCACTCTCTGGGTGCACTCAGGGCACGTACAGGTCATGGCCCCCCAGGCAATCCGAAGGGAGGTCGACACAGCCATGTCCTGTGGGATAGGTTCCTGGCCGACACCATCAGGAGAAGGACCGGGCCGAGTCTTGCTAGACTGGGATGAACCCGTAGCAGAGGAGGTGGTTGAACAGGGACCAGTATGCTGAAGATGAAGGAGGGACACTGGCCAGACTCCCACCAAACCGTCACGCGCCATGAAATACCTCTTCGGCTGGGCTGCTAGCAAGGCCTTCCGATACCGGACTCGAGCACCCTGAAGCTGTCGACTGGGCTGAGGAACCCTTACGAGGCTCCTCTTCCTCGTCCTCGTACGCCTCAACGCTCTCCGCAATCGTAGACGTCTTGTCTGACTCCACCCGGCCACCGCCCTTCCTGAAACTTGAAGCCATACCAAACCAGCTGCTTCACAGTCGACCTCACCTGCCGTCACGATGCTTCGGGCCTCCGCGGAAGCGGCTGTGAGCCCCTCCCTTGCCCCCTCCCTTACCCCTCGACTGATACGGCTTGACCACCCACCTCAAGGTGCCCGTTGACGGCCCATTACCTCGCCAAACTCTATTACGCCGATAGGAGTTCTCCGTGGTCTTCCCAGCCGCAGCAGCAACAGCAGTCGGAGTGCTGTCTCCCTTCAGCCCAGGTCCTGCTGCCATGCCTGTAGTCTGGGACATCACTGTTGGTGAGCAACAACCCTCTGCCCGCGGACCATTGGCTCACTCCTCCCAACTCAACAGCCAGCCGTGCTGTAACGACATCATCAAGAACACTGGACACCGTCAACATGAGAATTGATAAACAACTTAACCCATCCGACTCAGGCCCCGTCTACCCCCACCAGTTCGCCATATGATCTCTCTCCCGTCCCGAGGCAAACATCAGCCACACAGAGGCATAAGCACTGGCTGGCTGCCCGTGGGACAATCTACAGGGGCCGAGTACTTCCAACTTAAATCCTGATAATACTACCTCGCGCAGCGGAGCATCAGGCCCTTGCAACCGCCGCTGCCATCGTCTTCACAACGAAAGCTGTGAGGAGGAGGGAACAGCTTGTACTTCACAGCGTGGACATTTCGGAGGCACTTCAACTGATAGACGTGGCGACCAGTCCCTGCATTCGCCACCTGACCACAAAAATTTGACGCCGGAGCGGCGGAGCGAAACAAGATGATATCACATCAATGACTCCACTGTGACCAACGATCTTAGTAGCCACCATCTGATGGGTCGCCGAGAACCGAGAAGCGAAGGACACCATAGGATGGCCCTCCCGTATCTGCCACCAGCGAGGGTGCGCACTGCTCCCGCTATCAGGGAGTCCACTCACATGAGTCGTAGAGCCCGCGTAAGGCTGATGCCCCCTTCCACTACCACTCCTCCACCTCCTCACGAAAGCATCACGATCAGACTTGGTTTGGAACATGAAGTACGTCTTGGCCTCGTAGCCGCTGCTGCCCTCGTAGCCGCACTCCAATCGAGCCACCGAGCAACGGCCGGCGGGCCCATGACAGCGCAGCCCCGCAGGAGCGGTGTACCCGGCAGTATGTGGAGCCTGGTTCGTTCGGCAGCGTAGATCCCGAGGCCCACCGCGGTGATGACCTCTCCAAGGACGACTTTCCTATAACAAACCAATACCACTCCAATCGCAACTTTACTCACCCTGAAAACCCCATTCTCATGTCCTCTGGTCGTATCAAATACGCTCAGATAGGCGGAGCTGGGGAAGCTTGGATTATTGAATGACACCAAAGCCTCGTTAGGGCCCTACAACGGAAAACTCCGATCACGGCGGCCCTCCTCCAGCGTACCAACAGGCCATGGCTGCTCTGCTCATACCCCGCGACCTGTGGCCGCTGTTGACGCGATGGCTGGTACCTCCTGCCACCTGAACGACCACTCCCAGCACCCTTAGGTCAGCCTCAGATACTACCGTTCTGCGGCCTACTGCGGCCCCCATGACCATTGCGGAGCGCTGCAGCCTGGACGTCACCCTCTAGAGAAGTACCCGAGGGGTCCGCAAACTCGATACCCTCACTGAAGGAAGGGTTAAGGCTCGGATCAGGGAAGTGGAAGTCGTCCGCCAAGGGCGTCCTCAAATCTCTCGTGCCGCCTTCGCCACTCGCAACGCCCCGCATAGGGCTTCGTCCGGGCGATACTCCTGCGACCGGATTAGTGTGCGAGTGAGGGGATCCACCGGTATCATCAGCAAGGCGTTTGCGGACGTCTCGAGTATTGGTGTTTCCCCTGCGAGTGCTCCCACGTGGCACTGGTTTGACGCCGGTGGTAGCAGGGCTCGTCGCAGTTGGCCCAGAGAAGGTATCACGACTCTCGGCAGGCGCCCCAGGGCTAACCACATCACCACCCCCAAAAGGATCCCTTGCTGCACCAGTGGAAGGACTCCCGGCTGTCTCCTCGAACGGATCTTCCTCAGCAGCCCCAAAGGGGTCCCCGCCTGAAGCCTCGTAAGGATCTCCGCCTGTAGCCCCGGAAGGGCCTTCGCTTGTAGCCCCGAAAGGGTCTCCTCCGGCGCCCCCAAAGTGGATCTCCACCCTCACCGCTGAAAGGGTCCTCCTCCCCACCAAACGGGTTAGACGCCGCCCCGCCGGAGTCCAGAGGGCTCTCCTCCGACGCAGAGCCGAGCGATTCTTCAGAAGGCGCATCGAATGGGTCTGCCACATCTTCACTGGGTGGACCCAAATCCCCAGCCCAGTTGGCAGAGTCATCACTGTCGTTCTCTCCCGCCCCTCCAGCCCCCCAATCACCAAAACCACTGCCGTCATCCACAGCGGCCGAATTCCCGTTCCACTCGCTGGGTCCGCCCACGTCCGCTGGAGTCTCTCCCAGCGTCCTCGGTCGCACCCCAATCGCCTCCACCGTCACCCTAAAAGGACAAGGCTTGGTTAAGACCATCACCGCCAGACAGTGCCTACCCCGAAAGGGTTGACATCCTCAAAGGGATTGCTCCTAAAGAAAAAAATCGACTGGGACGTAACGGAGGCTGACGGCTTACTCGTCTGGGCCGCCTCCTAAAAAACAACAAGGGCTCAATAACAACTACTTCAGGACAGCCCCCACTGCACTGCTATTACCTATCACTCCGACCAGCAGTAGCAGGAGGCAGTAGCTGACGAGACCGCCATGGGACATCTCAACAGACTTTAGAACAAACTGCGATGGGAGTATCTTTCATAGTCGACCTCACACAGCCGCAAAGATACTCTAAGGAGCTGAAGCTGGGTCTCCTATGAGAAAGAGGACTCAAACAGAAGCATACGAGCATCCAAGGTCGACGGGAGACAGCCCGCGAGACTGCGTCTACGGGAGCGGAATGTTGCGGACGATTATGCTGAACGAGAAAAAACGCCGCGTGCGTGAAATATTCCGTCCTCACCCGGGCAACATCGGCGCACAATAGCCTTCCAATGATAAGCCACAATAGCCACTGATTCTCCCACCAGCAACTTACTCCATCTATGGAGATACGTTGGCCCCTTTCACATTATGAATACATTCACCCGGTATAGAGCTACAACCTACCACCCCAACCCCGTCATCAGCACTGCCTACCAGAAGACTGAGGCTCAGAGAATGAGGAAAAGTCTCAGCCATGTGCACTCTGAAGTAGGAGCACCACTCAAGACGGACCCCGGTTCAATAAACTAAGTCTGAGACTCTGAGTCAATTCTGGAATGGCTTGTTTGCGCGTAACAAAGGGTTCTAGAATTGATTCTGAACCTCAGAATAGGTTTACTGTACACTCCCAAGTGCAAAGCGAAGCCGAAATCAAATTCCCCGATGCTGCTGTTCTGCCCGTCCTGTGTTCCACCTTCGGTCATTCGCCCGAAGCCGTCACTGGACAGGGCGTGTCGTACCAGGTGTTTCGCCTGCATCGGTCCCCCGTGTACAAGTCCTGGCGCGAGAAGCTGTTGCCAAGCCAAATTTGGGGCGGTAGTCGACAAGGAAGATTCACGAAAGCCGCTAAGTCATCACTCAGTCCGGCTTGCTTCCTCCTACCACACTTTTCAGACAAAAGGCGTCAGTGAGCTCCCCTCCGCGAGGAGTCCCTGCCGAGTCCACTAGAGGGATTTGCCACACCTGCTTGCCCAGCCCTCAGACAGCGAAGACCTTATCATCAGAACGCCGTTCCCTACGAGTGAGCTGTTTGACCATTCCGTACGAGCTCGAGTGCTATCCTCAGACGTCCCGGTTGTTCTCAAGTGCTTCTGCACCCCATTGCGTCGGGCTTGGCCAGAGGCCTTCCACCAGACCTCGGACCAGCCATGCACGGCCTAGGTCGTCATACGGCTACGTCGCGATCAGCCCCGAGGAGGTCAAAGAAATGGGTGAGACTGCGATGATTCGTCACCACTCGGATAGGCCGGAGCACCTCAGATGACCTCACTGTGTCCGCCATGCTAGAGTCCAAGCAACAGGCCATCAGGGAGATGGAGCTCAAGCTGGATCGTACACGTTACGAAGTAGACGCCCGTCCACCGTCAATAGTTCAGCTCAGTCTGTTCAGGTTCAAGTGCTCAGTCTCCGCCAACAGGAAGCCCGTTCTGATCTTTCCGCAACAGTAAGGCATTCATTGAATGCAACAGTAAGGTTGTTCGTTGCAGGCGCCCGAGAAGGCCATGATGGACTTACCCCGGCCCTACACAGCGCCCTACGGTGACCTCATGCGAGAGTTCTCCCCGAGAAACAGAGTAAATCACGTTGTTAACCATGCGCTTGGCGGAATTTCATCTGTTGCTCAGCAGGGTGAGGCTGAATACGACGGGAGGCCGCTGTATACCGGCACGATCTGTGTCTGATGTCTTGACATACACCACTGTCGCGTTCCCGAGTCGAATCTCATCAGCTGGCTCCTGATTATTCACAGGTTCAAGGTTCTCAACTCCGCGCCCCGTAACAGCGGAAATTGTTTGCTCTCATGCAAGCATCTGGTAATTAACAACAATGATAGTCGACGACGACCAGCTTCAACTTGTGAATTCCTCCAACCCGCAGTCCATAGCCATCATCGATGCGGCGCTGCCCACACTCTGCCGGACTCGACGTGGGCGGCTAGGAGTCGCCTCCTCGTTCTCGCTTCTGGCTTGACTCAGGTCGGGCGTCTCCGCAGTCGGCACGTTGTAGCTCTCAAAATCATCGCCGGGGTCCTCCCACTCGCCTCTGGTCCTCTCCTCTTCGGTCATGAATTCCTGCCAGCACTCGACAGCTGGACGCCAACTGAATGATCGTTCTATTCGCGCTCACCATTCGAACCCATCTATTGCCCAACTCGAACAACAGGTCATACGACGGCTCGGGCGCTGCCTCCTGCACTCCCGAGGCAGCCTTCCACGCTCCAATCTAGACGCCTTGACAGGGGCCAGAACAGAGGCGAGCGCCGCCTACCTCTTGCTCAATGATATCCTCTGAAGTACGCCTTCTGTCAGGATGGGCCTCTTTCTCGCGACGTAGCTTTTCCTGATCACTCAAGGTCGGCTCGTGAGCACTCGCCTCAGGTGAACCACTCACAAGGAGAGCCCGCTTGCTCTCCACGACTGCGTTGAGGGTCTCCACTCTCTTGTTGACGTTGGTAACGGTCTCCCGGCTCGGCCGGACCAGACCCCGAAGGTTGAGCTCCATCCGAGCCTGGACTCGCAACAGCTTGCACTTGGCGAAGATGTCATCGATACTATTCTCCTTCCACGCCCCCATCTGAATACCACAACTCCCACAACTTCGGAGCTGTACAGATCACCATGTTGTCGGCGAAGGCGAGCAAGGCCTGATGGCTGGCTGAGAGGTTCGCTCTACTCGCGCCGTCTACGCACTCCTTTCGAACTTTATCTATCACTCTGACGGCAACACGAATGAAAACACACTCCCAGGGGTCGACGCACTTGCAGAATGCTTCCGTGTAGACATGATGGTCGTAAGCATCCCCTGGCAGATGTTTACCGATGATCTTCCCCAGTTTCTAAGGGAACACCCGGGTTCGATCCGCGCACCCGGTCATATTCACCTCAGCAATCTCCACAGTCCCAACGATGTCCTTGCTCAAGGGAATGTCCGATAATCTGCCCCGTCCTGGCGGTCGGTCAATGACGCCTACACACTGAGGTCTCTACCGCAGAGGTCACCACCAACCACGCTCACTCTGACTTGTCTCCAATCCTTGACCGGCGGCTTGTGGCGGTCGCCAGACAGGTGGAGCCGTCTCGCCTGCGGTGACGTAGCCCGGCTGACTCGTCTCAGCTCGGCCCTGTCGAGAAGCCTGTGAAACGGCCTGGCAAGCATGAACCCACTCCCCGCTAGCAAGGCCATGCTCTACGACAAGTGGTCAGCCGGATTCTAGTCGAGAATTTCTTCGCGCACAGATCGATCGGCCTACCAGATTGAGCAGGTTCCCATAGTAGGTCGAGCACGACGCTTCTGATGTGGGCGTATCCGTCGACTGAGCACACTAACATCTCAGTGCTCGCTTCAGTGCCTCAGGCTTACCATCTGCACCTGGGTCGGCGTGAATGTATTCTGCTGAGCTCGAAGGGAACTGTCGGAGCCGTAGCCTTCCAACTCCGGAACACCTGCTACCAAATCCAAGCCAACTCAAGTACGACAAGACTGTTCTTCCTGAGTGTCCGTGACTACTAAACCACAACCCGCGCGCTCACCTGCGTTGGCCACACCTCGAGCCTCTGGGGGCGCCGGCGTCCGACCGCCGAACGAAGGATAGCTGATTCTACAACACCACCAGGGGTGGACTTGTCTGGGTATCGGCAGCACTTACGAGTTAACACTTCCTGGTCCAGTTTGCCACGACTCTGGCCCACGAACTTCCGGACGTTTGTCCCTGAGCGAACGGCCTCCGCGAGGACTCACACCTTAGACGATGCGCCAACAGCCGCAGGTGGACAGCGCACAGTGGGATGAGAAGAACGCCTACTTGCGCAGAAGGATGGTAGGTCTGCGTGGGAGCGGCCTGCCGCTGCCCGTACGGCCGGTACCCGAACTCGGGCGATGCATGTTGCTGCACCGTCGGTGGTACCTAAAGGCAACGGGCTCGAGGCTTTATCAGGTTTCCCACAGGCCGAGGCCATTATGGACTACCTGCGTATTGAAGGGACCTGCTTGGGGAGCCTGCCGCTGTGTCTGTGAAAGCTCGTCATCTCGGGCCACGCCTACGAGAATTGAGTCAAGCAGGGCGAGCAAGGCACAAGTAGCGGTAGTTAGGCCTTGCAGTACACAGTACAATAACAACTCAGATCGAGTATACAAATATGTTCTTCAACGATAATTTACTCTGTCAATCTTAGACACCCCGTGACAGCCCTAATAATTCAACCTCCGTCCTTACCCTCTCCCACTTACCCGTACGATCAACATAGTCATTCGAAGCGGCGTTCTGGCCACCGTAGGCTGCGAAGCTATACCTGCATGAAAAAGAGCTATCGGCCGAGTTGGATGCACCGGAGAGGCATACTCCCAAGCAGGAGGCTCCGAGCCGCCGTCTGGAAGGTCGACAGTCGGGGCCATGCTCCTAGCTGAGGACGCCTGAAGACATGAACTGTCGGACTCACGCCTTCCTGGAACACCAACCCGGCCAGGATAGGCAGCAGCCTGCTGAGGGTGATTGCCTCCCCTCTGCGGGGCGGTAGGTCTCTATCTCAGGCGACAGCTGCTGCTGTAGAATGGGCGATGGTGACTGATTCGGGCCCATTGCCACAAGAGCAACCCAGGTATGACGACGCGGCCCACCTCATCAACTTTGTCGTACACCTGCTCGTCATCTCTCTGCCATTGAGTTTCTCCTTCTTCTTCCTCCACCTCGACAGGAGCGGTCACCAAGATTAACTACTGAAAGTGCAGAGACCTCCTCACATGCATACAGCGGCCTTCCCACCCTCCTGTTCATCAGATAAGCAAACTGAGTCCAATGAGCCTAGAGACAATCGATTGCCCTTAGGCGGTATATTCTCCTGTTCTTGGGCCTTCTAAGGCAACACCATCCCACAGTAGTAAAGGAGGAGAGACCCACCGGAAATGGTTTTACTGCGTTCTTGATTGCGACGTCCTTGATTCCGTGCCGTAGGCTTGGTCGTGTGACCAACACTCTGAGAAAGGGACTCGAGGCACTTACAGCTTCCCGAGTGCGGTTACTCACCGGCCACCTGCGACTGTGGCAACGCGCGTTAGTGGCGGCCCAGCTTGTTTCTCCTGGAAGACTGGCCCTTGCAGGCCACAAATGATGAACTTTGAAGAGACGTTGGGGTCCTACCGGTGTGGGCACGTACTAGAGGCCGCCGATTGGGACTGTTCACTCGTCTTCGCTTTGGAGACACTGTGGGCTCTCGTACCTGTTATAGCACCGCAAGGACTAACCTTCTCAGCATTTCACCAGGAGATTGAACGCAAACTTTGCTTGTGTTTCCTATCGAGTAACGTGCAACCAGTCGCTCAGCTTGAGGGGAGGCACGGCTCGTATCCATTGCGACCGCGCTTCAGATATGAGACACACGACTGATACACGGACCTTCGAGTTCACCGCGCCTTGTTTTGGTGCTGCGGGGTTCGTTACGCTGCTGCCTTGTAACTTCGGTCTAACGGGCCGCGGGAGCTGAGAGAAGAGAGAACTGTGATATTGCCTATGAAGCGTGCGTTTCTATACTCATCGAGAATCACATTCCACCATTTCCTGGAAGGACTCGAATAAATCCCGACTCCAGTCATCACAACTCACCCCGTCAGGAAAGCCCTGCTCTCGTGCTGCGGCTAGGTCAGCTGCAACTCCAGCACTGAGCCGCTCTCTACCGGCCATTGAAAGTGAAATCCTGTTAAGACAACCCGAGACAGTCAGTGAGGGGTTACCGCTGCTATAGTGGGACCAAACTAGACACCACTTTGCAGTTTAGCCCACGAAGTGAGCTGTCACCATCACACCGTAGTGAAAGACTTGGGAAAATACATGAGAAACAACTGTCGAACATGCGACATCGTCATTTGTGGCAACTAGAGTCAGCCGTACCGCTACTCGGACCTGAGCTGGTAAGAGAACTGAGGTGTACCTGGAAGTAGCACCATGCAGAGCGGGCATGCGGAAGCTCTCCCCACCTCAGGCCACGACAGCTCGCTACTGTCGGAACTAGGATCAACAGGGACACTACCAGGCGACATAATCACGCCAGTGTCAAGTACAGGAAGGGAAACTGAGCATCATAGACTGAACACATATTCGAGCAGGAGCGGGAACTCACTGTCGGCTGCAATATCCCGAGGTCTCGCGATGCGTAGCGGATAACTAGATCTGATACAGAAAGCCCGAGATCCGACAGATATTAACGGCAGTTCCTACGATGTTTGCGAGATTGGCCGAGATTCCAAACTCTCGATGTTGCTAGAGCTACTTGAGAGAATGACTGTAGCCACGCTGCTGAGGTCCATGCTGCTGCTCGGAGTTTCCAGAAGCACCGATTCACCCGACAGTTCGCACGAAATCTGAACGAACGCGCATCAACAGGAGTCGTGACGTCAACGGATGCGACCACAGGGTAAGGCGTCACAATCGTCCGCATCACTCGCTACTAGGGAGCGATACATCCTTCAGATATCGAGCTAGAGAAGGGTTATCTTAGATCCCTGATGCTGGTGAGCCTTCAGAAACGGCTATATGGAGAGGCAAAACTCGAAAGACAACTTTGAAGCCTCAACAAACAGACCGGCAATAGCTCAGTTGGTAGAGCGTCCGACTGTAGTGATCTAGATATCGGATGGTCCCTGGTTCGATTCCGGGTTGCCGGACTTTTCATAGTTTTCTATCGTGTTACCTCTGACACTCGGCGATTCGGCTCCATCGACGGCATCAACCGAGGAAGTACAACGAGAGGGATCTGAAAATGGAACACACCTACGATCAACATCCATCTCACCGCCTCTAACAAGATTCTACCCCGTCTTCTCGAGGCGACTGGCACACATGCAGGCTGGAATCAGCTGCGGGCTCAGGATAGGGTTCCTCACGAGTTCTGTCTTGTGATGAGTCGCCGCTTGGCGGACTAGGATCCACCTTCCGCCGCTTAACACTCTCTTCTGTGACGACCTCGCAGTTCTAAGAACAAACATGTGCCATCGGAAGGCAGCTATCCAAGACTGGACTATCGATCAATAACCATGTTACCTACCGATTCCCGCCTACTCACCTGTTGCTGTGGTGTCTCTACGGCATCGCATGGAACAGAAAGTTCCCCAACTGATGCACCGACTGAGCACTGTCGATCGGCGGGGGTTTCAAGGGCAAACCATTCCTGACGGTGACGAGGAGCGGAGGTCCCGAAAGCTGTGCCATATCCCACCTTCATCACAGGCCATTGGCCACTCTCTCGGTGACTGGTCTCGGATGCAGACTGAGGGTCGGACATTGCCGCGAAGAAGCTAGAACGATCGGGTACATCATCTCATAATACAGCCCTGCTCCCCATCGTAACACACCCACCCCTCACTGACCACTCGCGCAACAACTTCTCCTCTTCGGAAAGATTACAACACACGAATGATGCATCACAAGTGTTCCAACCTTACAAAACTAGCAAGTAATGACACAATGTACAACCTCTCAACAAAGGACTCTTATCAATAATACCAGTGCTATTCGACCGGCTCTGGTCGACTCCCGCTTCCGATCCTCGGAGTCGTACGAGGATGCTGCTGTCTCGTTGCCGAACCCAAAGGAAGGCTCTCCTAGGGTTCCCGCAGCAAACGGTGTTGGGGCCGGTGGAAGGCATACCGTGTCTCCCATAGCCAGGTCGATATCCCAGTTGTACCTAGCATACGTAAACTGACCTCGAGCCCCAGAGCAAATACCGCTCACCGGAAACTCGCATGGAGGCGGCGATTCACCCAGTAGAATACGTAGAGAACGGCCAGTTGAGGGACGAGGAGGCTAAAGCCCCGAGTGAGGATGAACCTGACAGCGTCCCATCAAGTGGACGGTCAGCAGCGCAAGGAGACTCACACAGCAGTCTCAGCCCAAGGGGCGTGAGCCAGAAAGTGCTCACAGCTCTTCACCACTTCCTCTCCTGCTGCTGTCTCAGCGTCCTCCTTCCTCGCAGCTAGTATCAATACTATGTCCCACACAACTGTAATAAAGGCCGCCAGAGCTTCCAGCCCCACCAGGACCTGCCAGTAACCCGGCTCCTTATCCGTTCAGACGATGGGCTAGGCGTCTGCCAGCACCGACAGCTACGGAAAGCCCACTCACACTATATTACTATCATAAAGATGAACCACGGTATTTTGTAATTCAATACAACGTCTGCTCCCGTACTACCACTAAATTCCGTCGTGTTCGCTCCATGCCCTCGGCCTCCACTACTCCTGCATCTGGTACAACCGGAGACGCCGATATGTCCGAGTCTATTGACAACCCATGCGGACGAGCCGCTCGCATCGAGCGCCTAAGAGTGCACAAAGAACTAGAATTAGCATGGTATTCGGGCTCTTGTTGTTTGCCGTACTTCCCGACGACGTCCCCCACGAGCGCACTTCGAGATTCTCGCCGGGACAGGGAGCGCTGCTTGCTCTCTCGATACATTTTGACTGAGGCTGACTACTGAGCACGCAGTCGAGGGGCTGATAAACTTACGAGAGAGTACAACCAGTGACAGTGCTACGATTAGCCACATGACTGACATTATCAACCACGATGAATCTGAGCAGCGACGAGCTAACTGACTGTTATCCCAGTGAGAGGCTGAGCTACCTCGGCACACGTTCTTGCTGGGCTTCATCACGAAGGCAGCAAATATATAAACCACTACCACACCTATCGCGAGACAGAGGAAAGGATCGGTGAAGCCACCTGAAGGAGGGAGGGGCTGTATTGAGGGTAAGCGTAGACCGACAGCGTCAAAATGCAATTTCGAGCGCCGACCATCGGTCCATAGCGCTCAAAGAGACACCACGCCGCTCCTTTTACGACCGGAAAAGTGCTGCTTCGAGAAAGCAGACACCATCCCGGAGTGGAACGAGGCTCAGGGGGCAATACTTCACCCTGGCCTGTCAACCTGCCCATTATGGAACCATGATATGAAGGCTCCCACACTCACGTGGAGTCGTGCACCAGCGGGTCCATCTGGCGCTGGCCGGCCAGCAGTAACCAACATATCAGCAATGTCTGCAATATCTTCACCGCCCGAATGAAAGAGTTCGAGCCCAATCGACTCTGAGAAGCCGTAGTAGATGAAACCGAGGAAGCACTGGACTAAGGACTGAAGATACAGCACAACTCATCAGCATCATGATCGACCTTAGATACTCTCAACCGCGATCAACGTCAGGAATATAGTTCACTAGGCGCTAAGTGCCGGTGCCGAGCAGCGTCGTGGCCTGTCAAGGATTTGAGCAGAGCCAGCAACGTCAGCTCGCCCCATCGCCAAGCCCAGCGGAGAGCCAACTTTCCCAGAAGCGCACCACGCCTTCGAACCCGAGCCTACCAGCAATATTATCAGAATGTCGGGGAGTCTCCGGCTTGAGTGGGCTCCGGAAGAGTAACTGCCTGAGGGCCGCGAGGCAGCAGAAGGTGAGGGCGAGGCTGCTAAGGCCGAGCGTGTAGTCCCTTGCACAGTCAAGAGGCTCGCATTGCAGGGAAAACACCATTTACTACATCAACTACGCATCGACAGAGGAGCTGCCTGCTGCATCGCCACACTGGCTGCGGAGAGAGCATACGAATCGTACGAGATGGCAACTTCTGAGTCGTCATTTTTGTAGCGCCAAAACTCACAGGAGAAACTACCCCTTTTTGAGCTTCGGAGCTCTCACATTGTCTTCTTTTATGAAACGGCCAACGAGAGCCCGCCACTTGGTCCCCGGTGGACTGCATGCCACGATGTGGAGATCCACCCAGTGATGACTGCAAGAACCAAACAAGAATCGGTTTTACGCCTCCATTAACGAGCCACAAAATCTTCCTGATAAGACAGCTTCTATGGTGCAATCAAAGGGCTTAGTAACTTGTCAAACAATCGAGCGTCTTCGCGAGGCTGGTCAAAGGTCCAGAATTGCCTCGTCTGCAGCTGCGATGGTAGTATGTTCAGAAGCGTCTTGTGTGAGAACTGTCTGGTGTTGAAACTTGCTCTCGTCCTTCTCCGTCTTCATGAAACAACAATGGTTATAAATGGATAGCTCAGCTCACGGGTTGGGGTATCATTGTCACGTCGAAGCCGTCAGGCGAACCAGGATCCACCTGCGGTCTGAAGCGACGGCCAATCACAGCCTCAGCGAATCGAACTACTGACGATCTTACCCAGCACATACGACCGTCCGGGTCTCGCCAGCGCACATTTTGTGAACGCCACTGGCCACAGGGTTACTGAGCGGGTGGGGTCGATCAACCGTGGGAATCGGCAGAGACGGTCGGCAAGGGTCTAGTGCTGCTGGCTCAGATGGGACGTAGCTTATCTCCTTCCGTACCGCTTGCAGCCCACCAAAATACGGCACATTCTGAAGCGAATGACATATGCTTAACGACCCTCTGCGGCTGCGTACAACAGTGGAAGAACCCATCAGTGTAACCCAGAAAAATGGTGTATAGGGGTCACCCACCGTAAGGCTTGTGAGAGCAGGGTGCTCTGCTTACTTCTCTAACTTCCTTCGGGTAGACTTCCCCTTGCGCTTTGACCAGGATTCTCATCGTCTTCGCCGAATACTCATGCGAATTGACGGCCAGCTCACGGCGTCTCAGCACTAAATGACTCGGCGATGACGGTGAAGGTAAGCTCGTTATGAGTTTCCCCCTTCGGGCTCGAACACTGGGAATGCAGCTTCGAAGGCCGATGCTCCGAGTGCATCAGAGTCGTTGATCGCGGTGACCAAAGACATTACTAACCAACAAACTGAACAGGGAACCGGGGCTGAAAACTTTCACAGGAGAACTATGGCAAATACCGCGTACGAGAAGAAATCCTTCCAAGCGCGCTACTCCCCAATCGCCCCTTGTCTGTACTCCTCTTTAAGACATGACAAACCACGTCCGAATGTTCACGCGCGCGCGGACACCCGATTTCAAAATCAACAGCTTTCCAATGAAAACGATGAGACCTTCAACGATTATCCTGATCAACTGAAGTTTTGTAAGTGGCTCCAAGTGGCTCAGCAACATTGAGGCATTCCAAGAGGCATTCTGTGCCCTTCACCGTAGGGTAGTCAATGGTACACGATCTCGACATATATAAAAGGGTACAGCAGAAGCCGATAGATATGAAAGCTAGCAGCTGAAATCACCCAAGGCAGCACTGCTTTTCGCGCATGACGACGACAAGGTTGCTACGCACAAGGCAGGAGACTTCAATAAAAATCGTGTTCGAACACTAGCCAATAACGGAGGCCTCTCCAGCCGATCTCGAGTTGCATACCCGAGGAGAAGCGCGGAGGGTGGTTTGAGCCAGCTCCAAGCAGTACAAGAAATTTACCACTACGAGAGGGATTTTCTCACATAGGGAATACCGGATTGCGACCACTCTCCCGTTGCTCGTCACGATTATTGATGTCCCACAGCAGCGACGTTGAGAGGCTCGGTATTTGCCGCATCACCGAGTAGTCCCGATAATTGTAGTCTCGGTCGTGGGTGGTGAAAGGCTGCTGATGATCATGGGCCTTATCCGGGAGGGAGAGTGGCCCTCCCAAACGGCTGACCTCATTGGGGGCGGCGACACCAGGGTTGTCCCAGCACATGACGGGGGTAGAAGATACGGCCGAAGCACCATCCGCTATTGAGACGGCGAGTGAGGTGATGTTGTGAAAAGGAGCCGCAGCATGCGAGGATGATGACGACGCAGTAGACAGATGAAGGTCAAGATTGAGGGGATCTGTAGAATGTGAGTCTGCGACTTCTCCCTGTCCTGAATCGGCCATATCCTTGTGAATCGTCGAATAACCGTCATTGAGAGACCAACGATACTCCGCTAGACTGCCAGCTATGGCTTCCTTCACGTTCACATCGGCCCGGCCACCGGTCGACTTTCGACGTCCGCCACCATCAGTTTTCCCTCCTTTCTTCGATTTTCGGTGCGCCTGATCAGCTCTGGATATCACTGCCGCTATTTCACCTATGCCAACATCCTCCGCGATCTGATGCAGCTGGGGCACCGTCGCGAAACGTATCTGCACCATCAAGCAATCACTCGGAAAATGACTGATTAATAATAACAATGGGAACTTACAGGTGCGATCCGATTGGCGACGATCCGTAGGTGTGGGAAGGCTCTAAGCCTTTTCGTTATTTCTCGTCTCAGAACATCCCGGCCATTGCTGCCTAAACTCTTCTCACGAGCGCGCGGCGACTTTCCCTTCTCCTCGGCCGCCGCCACCGCGTGACGCTCAAGAATGGCAGTGTTGCCAACAGAAAAGTCCATGAATAGTAAAACTGGAGAAGACCGTACACGTGAGCTCACTATCCACTGAATTCCAGACCTCAAGTAGGGCTCGAAATTCTAAAGGCTAGAGACAGAAACGATTCAGTTTCGACACTACTCCACTCGGGCACTGAAGAGACCCTCAAAGGAAACAACCGAAACTACCTACCCGGTACATCACCTATAGTAACAGGGGGAACATGGTAAGACATCGGAACCCCCGGTGTCCAGAACTCGACAGCGAAGTTGAACAAATTTGCAGTATTTGAAAGGGTATAAGGCCGTAACGGTCTTAAGGCACTTGGCCTGTGAGCATCCCCTCGGATAGCGAATGAGCGTCAGCATCGCAAGCCCCTCCTCGGGGAGCACCATCAGCCAATGCCGTTACATCCGGGAACAAAAACCTTTACCTGGATCCATAACGTAGTCTACTGAATAGAAAGGGTAAAAATGTGGGGAAAAATAACAATGATACACGAGAAAGTGCATGATAGTGGATGAAGCCACTAAAGGGCCTCAACTTCGGGGCCAGAAAAGGTAAAAACGAGCTTTCTAATAAACTCGATGATAATGCTCTCCTCCAGTACTTGGGTCGACAAAGATACGCTTGCCCATCCGCGACGCCGGTAGAACAGGCTTGGCCTCTGCAAGCTCCGATTAGCTAACCTACGAACAGCCTTGTGCCGCAGGACACCAGCTTCCATATAGGAGCAAAAGCAGCAACAGGAGGAGAAGCGCTGCAATATGAGTTACGGCGAATCAACTCTAATGTGGCAATGATGAATGATACTCTAAGGCAAGTGTGAGCATCCAACAGCTCTGAACAGTACTGAAGTACTATTTAATGGCTACTCTAATACTCGGTCGTGGTGGCGTTGATGATAATGGTAATGATAATGAGTTGGTAAAAGAAATCTTGATAGGAAGTATCAATGTTAAAAAGCCAGAAAAAAATTGGCGATCTTAACTTGGACTTAGACCTTTCGCCGAGTCCCTAATGGCGAGGAGAAACATTAACTACTGGACCTTCGTTGCTATGTAGCATCAACGCCAATGACAAAGAAGATGAGGTTGGTGTGGTATCCTCGCCCAGTCGAAAGCCGGAGAACCGTCTTGGGTCCGACACAGAGAGGGACACCGGCGACGACAACCAACTCGGCAAACCAGATGAAAACGAAGTGCTCGTCGAGGTACTGCCATCCATACCAGAGCCTTCCATGGAAGAGGTGAACAACGGCAATTGTTGTTGTTGTTGCAACTTATTGTGCAGTAGCGGGTTGTCGAATATGTTCAACTCCGAGTCTTGCGGAGTGCTCTCAACGCGAGAGTGGCCCGACAGCTCTCCAAGCATCGAATGCATATCGGCGATAGTGTCTCCGAGCTTTTGACGGCTCCTCTGGTCTTCGATGCGATTATTCGCCATAGACACCAAGTCTGGGAACCCACTCCGAGACTGACCAGTGACGGCCAAGCCAACCGTCTTGTGCGGAGCATTGGCCTGCAAAAGAATCAGTTCAACTGGAGGACGGTGAAATTGAAGATACTCAGCAGAGGCGATGAGGCTTACCATCAGGGGGAACGTATTCGTCGTAAGGACGTCCCTATTCTCAGGTGCATCATCTTCGTGAACCTGGGCCCATAGCTTTGGGTCCTCCAAATCAATACTTGGATCCATCGCTCTAATAGCTTCTTCAGCAACTTCTCGTACGCCAACTATCTCGCACATTCTCAACAGCTGCTTCACCGTCGCAGACTTCACCTGAATGAGTGAAAACGATCAGGCCCCGCGGCTGATGGGCTCGCTTACCGTGGCCACCCGTCGACATTTCTCTCGTAGTTCAGGCTTCTCAAGCAAGGCCTTCGCTATCGCCGAGCGCACGAGCCGTCGCCCATTGTTTCCCAGGCGAACCGATTTCTCGCCCATCATGGTTTTCGACCGCGACCTTCGGGACGGCGTCTTAGCCTTTCGTGAATTACCACCACACAGAACGTCATCTGAACTCGGCTTGAACGAATATCCTGATGGAGGGTTCATATCTTCACCCATTGCTTGGCCGAGCTTGAAGCTCTGCGGGTCGAAGAGGGCGCTCAGATCAGTAGACGAAGGTGGGTGCATGGACTGCGATACGAAGAGAGACATTCAATCCAGGGATCGTGAAAACGTCGAGCCTAACAGCGACGGCTACATAGACGATAAGATGCCCCCCCAGGCAACACAAATGGCATGCTATGCCCGTAAGTAGCAGAGAGAAGTGCTGTGGATGACGAAACGATGAGTTACAGAGAATGCTTGGACGTCACGAGTACATAACCCTCACACGAAAATGCTAGTAGCATCAGTAGCAGCACCTGGACTCTCTGCTGTAGAACGCCTCTAGGAGACAGGACCTAAGAAGAATACCACGGGGCCCTAGCCTTAGCAGGCGAGCAGCAGCAGCAAGAAGAAGTAGTAGTTATGATACAGTAATAGTGATAAACTAGCTGATGGAGTCATATAGTGATAAGGCAATAGTGGTACATCCAAGATACCATTGAACAGATATCAAGCAACGACTAACCTGATCTATGGCAGAATGAATAGAGATTAATAGGGGGTTTATGATGATTAAATACTACAACTACCTACAAGGGGTAGAGCCGATGATAGAGGTAATAACAACAGCTGCCGTTTACCACTACATGGCAGCTATACGGACAGCACCAGCAACTGGACGATAAAAATCGAGGTTATAACCATACACAAGTCTTCCGGCCACTTCATAGTGAAAAAGGGGCGAAGCACGAAAGTCAATTTTACCGAAAGCCTGAAGGACCTCAATCCTGACTCTAATAGGGTCTCCCTCACCAGAAAAAAACCCAACCGCCGCTGGACAGAACAACTAGAAGCTCTGTGGCGGCTTTGAAATGTCATCGGCCAACGCTTCGACGAAACTCTTGCTTGGTTGTCGTTCAAGCCAAAAGGGGAAGGTCATGGTGTCAAAGCCGAGACCACCAGACTCGTTGATAGAGGCAGTTGCCGATACGGCAGTACTAGAGCCTGTAGAGCCCATAGCTTGCGACGCGTTACCATCACCCAGCGCCGAACCGTCAGCGCGCGGGTTAGTCGCCACACGTAAATGAGAGCTGTGCACAGCTTGAGAAGCCGCGTTTTCCTGTGAAATTTGGATAGCCTGATCCAGAGTGCCGGTGATAACGCACATCTCCAGGAGCTGCGACTTGGTAGCCTTTTTGATCTGAAAACAACCAAGCTACTGTCCAAAGTATTTACTGTCATCCAGGTGGAGGCGACAGCGTATCTCGACTAGATGGGCGGTAGTAGCCCATAAAATGCTTTGTGATACTCCGAGATAGCATCATGCGTTGTGAGCATATGCGCCGCATTCCGAAAAGGGGACAGTAGTCGAGAAAAGACAACCCACACAACCCAAGATCTACTTGCTGCCCACAGTGTCTACCTATCCCGCCGAGGCTTATGCCCCGACCCTGCCCCTCACTGTGTGATATTACATCAGGTGCAACAGACTTGCACAGGGATCGTAGTTCCGGGTTCGCTCGCAAGGCCTTGGAGATTTCCTTCCGAACGCGCTGGCGTCCAGTATTGCCCAGCGGCAGCCTGGGGTTGACGGGGTAAGGTGAAACCATGGATAAGGTAGAACAATATACCTATGGTAAGATCCGCAGAGACTTCATACCGCAACTTTCGTCATTCACGGAATTTCGCAGGTAAGTCGAAAATAACTCGCTCGGTTCGGCTGGATGGAAGCAGCAAAAACGACTTTTGTCCGGGGATAGTAAGCATGCACGAACAGATTCGCTAACCGCAGCGCGGAAAGACGCTTTTAGACGCCCTGGCGTCACAGACCTCACGCTTCGGGGATCTGAACGAGACGGCGTTCATTGAGGTGACGCGTGCAAATATTCAAACGCGCGCGCCCAAATAATCGATTGCTGCTGAGCATCATCGTGAAATTATCCTGGCTCAAGTATCTAGGGCAGGTGAGCTGCGAAAAATCTTATGACAATGACCCGAAATGGATTGCTTTGGTCGGGAATGGCAACCGTCGGATCTGAGCTGTTTTTCGACCGGTCGAAACTCGTCACTTCGAATTCTATCAGAACGCTTCTGCGCGCCACGAACGCTGGTCAGCTCTAAACGCACAGCAACCACTCGTATGCTCAGTGGATCGACCCATTTTTGGATACCATTAAAGGCATGTCGTCTACAGAGGCCGTTGCTAAGCCCACCGCTGCCCAGCGCTTCGCCAAGATGGGTGCTTCCATTGGCTCCAACTTCAAGCCTGGTAGTGTCAGCGGTTCATACCATCTTTTGCCCTTATCCTCGAACAGGTACGTTCATCTACTCTGCACTATTCGGTGCAGCGCTCGGTGTGGGCGTGGCTGGTGCTGACTACCTTCTCAGGAACATCAAGGTGGGCTCTGGGTTCTCTTATTCCTAGTACCAACTTTTTCGCAGCCAGAATGCTCTTAACACGGTGTCGGGCAGTAGTTGCCACTATTCAGGTCCGTTTTGCCGATAAGGAGCACCTCATACTGATGAGTCGACAGAGGTAATAGCGGGGGTCGACTTAGCTCGGCGAGGTCGCTATTACTCTCATCGCCGGGGAAAGCGGACTGGAGAACACTGCATTTCCTTCCGCCAGCTCGGTGCTCAGTATGGCCTCATAAGACCAATCCGCGTTAACGGCAGATACTTGGAGAAGCAGGCAGTGTTCTATCAGCAATTGGCTGAAGATCAGCAGATGCATCGGCTCGCCAGTCTGGCTCAGGAGTAATGCCATCATCACGAGTTGGGCTACTTTTCTACTGTTGGCTTCTCCGTCGTTGATAGAACTTTAGCCTATTATCGCGCGTTTCCGTAATAGCGCCGATTCAGTCTCGTGCTGTACCCAACGCTGTTGCTGCTGTTAGTGGCTCATCATCAGGTATGATCCAGTGGCTACGCGCATGCCATTCGCTCTGTTGGAGGACAAGTACAGATTCTAGGAACCCCGTCGTGAAGTGACTTTCTCGGGTGTCGTTGGTGAAGACTATTGCGTGTACGAGTTTTCAAGGAGCAGTTTCCAGAGATGATTCGTGTCTTGCTGGAGTGGAAGCGTGAAACAGGCTTGCGGGTGGCTGAGCTGCAAATAAGGGGGCGAAGTCACCCGTCCTATCTTTGCAACTACAAACTCTTCGCACTGCGCTGGAGACCCGAAGATTTGCAGTCTTGCCCGCAGAAGATACGATCGCGAGCTCGCTGGGTCTCACAGGTTTGTTCAAAATGTCGCGGCCACCACCTTCATCTGAGAGGAGCGAGCCGGTATCGGAGTCGGAAAGCGATTGGGAGCAGGTAATTCATTACAGGACGTTAATGACGAGTTGAGCAGTAGAAAAGGCCCCAAGCCCAACTTGGGGCTCGGTACACCAGCCTTATTACATGATATAACGGTAGTGTGACAGATGTAGTAGGTGGTTGTTGGACTTGGCAAGTTATCGACCCTGACTGAGGCTGGATGAAAGTTCGGCGAAGTGTATACCTCAGCAGTTACGTTGCGTTGAACTAGCGAAGCTTACGTTGAGCTAATTTCGGCGCCTGTAATATTTCGTTTGTTAGGAGGCCAATGCGCGGCTGGCAGAGAGGATGGAGTCGTTCATGTCCTGTTTTGATGACGGAATACAGCCTAAAAGTGTAGTACCGAGAGAAGCTCGTGCTTCGTTGATGCCGCTCGGCTCGCATGTGCCAAGGCCTTCAGTAGTGTGAGCGCGGTGCTATCTGTCGGGACTTTTACTCGGGCAGGCGAAGCATCCATGGTCGAGTCAGTTCTTTGAGGTAGAGAGCTTTGAATGCATACTACGCCGTGCAACGCGTATGTGAAGCGGTCTCCGGAGTATTCGACGGTTGAGTCATTATCATGCCTGATCAGTTTCTGGTCCAGGTTCTAGCTAGAAAGGAAGCAATAGCAGACAAGGCGAAGAAGGAGAAGGTGTCTTCAAAGGCCCCGACGAAGAAAGCAGAATGGTCATTTGCAGCTGACAAGGGGACTGACGAGAAAACGGAGGTAGTATGGGTCATCAGGCCAACGCTACCGAGGTGTAACAGTAGGAGCTCGGGGGTAGTCGTGGAAGATCAGAAAATTCGTAAACGCTACGCGAGGTGAGAGCGTAAACTGTAGGGGGAGGAATATCGTGGGGCGCGGCTGAGGGCCTCGGCCAGTTGAGTGGGAGTTTTCCTGCTTGTGGCAGACACGAGAGAAAAAGACTACTCCATCGATCCGACCGGACCACGTCGGCGGGGACTTCATGGCGAGCTCTGTGGAGAAAATGACAAGTGAGGACAGTGTCTTTCGGGAACTCTCCGGCCAAACGCCGACACGGTCCTCAATCGTCATCTCTATCTGTTCGCGGAGTTTGTCTGAGGCGCCAAGGACAATTAGAGTCATGCATCTATGGTGTTGGTGTGCTCATGGGGTCTTCGTAGTTGGGTCTTCCACTCGAGCCTGTACCAGGATGAGTGTGTAGAGCATCATTCGGAGTGGTATTCAGTCTGGCTACTCGGCGCGTAACGCAATATAGTTCACGCACAGCTCTGGGAGCGGAGGATATTGATTGCCTTTTTCGACCGCGAAGTCGCTGATATCGCCGTGGTTGGTTGCAGACAAGAAGTCGGCGTCCTACATAGCACCACCGCCCTCGAAAAAGAAGCCCACAACTGCCTCACAGCGAGAGGATGAAGAGGAGAAAGTGTTCAATAAAGCCCTGCAAGATATGCTTAATTATGGTAGGAGTTCTGGGGAGCCCAGGGGGCACCAGGGAGTGGGAGATCAGTGAGAGAATAAAAGTGCGGTCCATGGGTGTTCAAGTTGTTCTGGCGAGGGGTTAATTTTCGCCTAGCGATTCTGTCCTGCACTCAGTGTATCCTAAAACGAAGGATAAGAAATCGAAGCGGCAGTATATGGATGCTAAGTTCACGGCCCTTGGCGGAAAGGTGCGGTCAAGGGGCATGCTCGTTGGGTTTTGCAGGGGAGTTGGTTGGTTGCTTCAGGTTGGAAAAGAGACTGGTCATAATATCACTCCATCTCCGCAAGATGCGTGAAGACCGTCACCGCCTGGTGGACGCGAGCAAAGAGAAAGTAACTCACCTGGGCAATTTTGTCCGCCCGCTGTGCCGTGAGGGCGCCTTTTACTCTCAGGCGCAGTATATGGGTGTAAATGTCTCGACACTGAAGTACACGACTATAGGCGATGCTGATCGGGTGAGTGGGCTCGGGGGTGTTCCCTCGGGCTGGGCGTGGCTCTACTTGAAGATTTGTGGTAATCCTCTTATGCAGGCGCGAAAGAAGGCTGCCAGACAAAAGCGTGAAGAAGCTGATGCTAAGCTCATGGACTCAGTCGGGGCGGTCTTCACGAGTGGTCGGGGTGGAGGCACAGCGGCGTACAAGGGAGGTAAATTGTTGTGCAATCTGTCTATGTAGTGATATGCGTGTTCTGCATCGGTTGCAGGCAAAATGAAAGATGGTATGCTTGCTGTCTCCAAGGATATTCTCAAGAAATATGGGGCTAAGTCCGGTGGGGCTGGCGGGAGGTCTAAGTCGCGGAAAGGAAGATAGATTCTACCAACGTACCAATTAAAGCCTCTTGTGTTGATGGGCTTCGTGTGAAAGCAGCAGTTATCCCGCTCAGTTTTCACTACTATTTTCGGTTCAATGTTATCGTCGTTGCAGAAATTGAATCTAGAAACCATGCAGATCTGTGGGCGTGCAGTGCCCGTCATGGCTGCTGCCAGGCTGGGGCGGTTGACCTTTGCATCCCCTGCGTTGCACGCCGTCCCACGGTTCTTCTCTACGGTGGAGGTTGATGATTCCACTGAGAGACGCCGAAAGCGAATGATGGGGATACGAACTCGGGAGGAGATGGCGGAAAGCGCTCGAAGATATACAGAAGTAAGACCAGACTCTCGCACCTCGCGGGACTCGCCTGTCGTGGCTAATTGAGCTCTGAGGCATGGTATTGATTTCAGAATACGGGAGTAGACCCTCATTTGAGCGATGATGAGGATGACCTAGCAGGCAAAACATTCACAAGCGAGGACACCGATGAGCTAGCTGAGCTTTGCCTACGCAGGTAAGCTGGAGCGTCCTTCACGTTTCTCATAGTCATCGTAGCGAGTATTATCCAACTGAGTGGCGATACTTTTGTGAAAGAGGGCGCTGGTGAGGGGAATTCTGGTACCGAATGCGCAACAATCAAATAGGAAGCTTCTAATCTCACTTATTATCAACCCCCCGGTAGGGGAGGGATTCTCAGGAATGGAGTACTGTGACTTACAGTGTTAGTCTACAGCTCTCTAGTAGCTGTAGAGTCTGATAATAATCGTCTCTCAGAGGCTTGAAACGATTCGTCTCGTCTGGATTTCGGAGTTACTTTTCTTGTCAATGCTCGTGTCAGAAACTTACGTATGCGTAACTCAGATACCGATTTTACGACCCAGAGGGCATGACAGATCGGAGATTGAGAGTTTTGGTGAGTCGGGCCAAACTAACATGTTTACTGCGTAGTACTCGGGAGATATACCGTTCCCACCCGACTCTGTTCCTCCCTGGTGTTTGGGCGTGGGGCGGAGGACCGCGCAGGGCGCGTCATGTCCTCGGCCAGTGTGGTGGGACCGCCTCTTAGCGAAAGGGGGCCGTCGCCCTGCATCGTCAGGGTGGGTGGGAGGACATTTAGAGAACAAAGTGTAACTACATTCAAAATGCTGAGCTCTTTTACTCACTCCGATCCTCAATCGAACCATCTGCCCGGTCCAA
This sequence comes from Perkinsus olseni, assembly GCA_013115135.1. Lineage (NCBI taxonomy): Eukaryota > Perkinsozoa > Perkinsida > Perkinsidae > Perkinsus > Perkinsus olseni. Next base: position 210,960 of record JABANP010000027.1, on the reverse strand, counting down.
CACTAAGGTGATGTCCCCTTGCGTCATGGGTGCCATCGCCTAGTAATCTGGCCCAACGAGCTGACCTTGTTGGCCCCCACAAGTCGCTTGCCAGAATCACTCGAATTATCTCATGCGCAGCACAATATTCGGTTAACTATTGCCTCAACTATTTTTGTATTGCTGATGGCCTTTCAGTGAGTACAGTGTACTTGCCTTGGCTGGGTACCCAGATTTGGGCCCCAAATTTTGGGGTATGATGTTCCTCCGTCCGAAAGATGGATTCCATCGTAGCGCCTCACGGACTCTGCGAGAATCCGGATTTCGGGCTTCTGAGATTGTTGAGCGACGGCCAAAGCTGAGCTCCCGTACGCGCTCTCCTTTCATTCGCGGAAGGCACCGCATACTAGCGTTGAGACAGCTTGCACAGTTCGCCGCGCGTTCGTACTGGAGAAGATCACCAGTCGGGAGGGAGCGGGATAGCTAGCAAGGCTGCGGCGATCGTACTGAATGTGACAGTACTAAAGGGGTAGACAGTATGGTGATCATTCTCATTATCCCGTTATGAGTCGTAACTTATGACCATAGCCGCGGCGATAGCGGCTCATATGGTTCGGAAGAATAGTGCCCTCGGCCCTGGTGACACTGATGCTTGATTTCTACTTGATCCGAGGTCACCTCCCCCTGGGTTTGGAGGCTGTCCCATACTGTAGCTGCTATGATTCGGAGGCCCTCTCGCCCCGTTTACTTAAGAGACAAATTAGCCGAGTTCCCTCGCTGGGCCCATAGTTGTCCGACTACTCCACGTGACTTGGATGGATGCCATCCATACTATGCAACTATAGCCACTCATTGGATGGCTGTTGAAAGTCAGGAATGGCTTTGCTTACTTGGTTAGCGAGAAGTTCGTACGGTATGAATCATACCTGCGGGCCAACTTGGCCTGGCCAAGAAGAGAAGGCTATGTGGGAGTGTCTAAAGACTTTTAGCAGGGTACAGCAAAGTGTCAGGTTTAGGACTCATAGTGGTTCGGTGCTCATTAGCAGCACCAGCGATGAAGGTCCTAATGCTCCTGAGACCCTTGACTAGTAGTCAAGAGTCTGAGGAGCATTAGGACAATCATGACAGATTCATGATCCAGTCAATGACTACATCCTGGCTCCTGTTATGCCTAGGGCTAACGGTAGCATAAAAGCGTATGTCGAGGATGGTAAGGGTATCAACTGCCCTCTCAATAAAGAGCTCTTTCCCCATCTCGTGGCCACCCTACCGGCACACGTGATTAGCGTTGTCGAAGCCTTGGGGCCGAACACTGGCTCATATCATATGAATATATCGTATGAATCATATGGTGCAGCCGTGATCTCCAGTTTGTTCGTAGATGATTGTGACGCTGTGTCCCTATCCCGATCTTTCACTCCGAACAAAATTTTTTTCCTGTCTATAACGAGCGATGCTAAAGGGTCACGCATTATTCTCATCGAATGGAAGTAGTCAATTATGCTTGCGAGTGCGGCACGATATTCTATGTCCAGAAATTTTCAGTTGCTCTCAGTTTGAAGTAGGGCAGTAGTATTGCTGTGATACATAGCCTATGGGGGATATGGGTCATGACAGATGCTACGGTGGCTCAGTAGCCTGGCGGTCTACCACGGAAGTCTCCCTTCATTACGAGGGCCTCACACCTTCGACCCTGTCCGCATGTTGCTCGTCTACTCTCCAGTTCCTCTCGAGCTGGCCGAGAACTACGCGGTTGGTCGCTTCTGCCAGAAGATCTCTTGCAATCGGGTCGACGTTGTCGCACCAACTGATGTCAAGGCCGGCGAAAAGCTGTACAGCGGTCTGTGTATACATTTGCATATCCACCACGGTTCGTACAAAAGGTGGTGCAGTTGAGTGAGTTGACGTTTTCGGGTACTTGTGGTTTGAACGGTTGCCTCTCTCTCCAGCGAAGGGTGTTCACCCGACGCGAGAGCGGTCGTCCTCCGTGGACCGTGTATGGCACTTGTTCTCTATGCACGCATGAACATAGCTTATGGGCGCATGCGCGCAAACATACGTTCGTCCCGTTGTCTCCTCATTCGGACATCGTATGCCGGTGAACACGGGATGAAACTGTCTGATAGCTTTTATCGCGCTCTCCCTCGATGGGCTCCAGCCACTGATCGAAGCTGGCCTTCACCTCACTCTCATTCGTTGGTTTTGTATCGTTAGCGAGTCGGTGACAGACCGCTAGTCGCTATTGTACTTGAGTGATCGAGCATCAAGTAATCCTCAGGTTCGTAAGCTCCCAGAATTCAAGCCAGCAGAAGGAGACTCGGAGTTGACTGCGTCACAGTTGGGAGACATCCGAGAAAAATGGATTGCGCTCCGACGGGACGAGGTTGACAGAGTAACCTTTGATAATTGCGCTTCGTATGAGCCCTAGACGTAGGAAGTGAGTATTCTGTGTGTGGGCTCCGAGTGTGTGGCATAAGCCAGATTTCATCTCACTGCTGTTTTGAGCACTCTGTTGGGTTACCGAATGAGCATTCGCTGACTCGATACGTTGAGCACGCTGGACTATCAGTTTCACTGGCATGACCCAGGAAGCTCCTACAACTAATGTACCTGGTTTCGTCCACCCCATGAACTACACCGGTGCGAGTGACGTTGCACGCCAGTTCCTATCGTCGTCACCTCCTCCGTCGTCTCCCAGCTCAAGTGAGTTCTCATCGGGATACCAACACTCACTCGAATCACATGTTCCCGCTCAATAGTGATCTAAAGCTTGTGTTGAGCTGTTCAACGTTTGGAACTCCTTTTGCCAGAGCCCGGTCTTGGCAGCACGAACTTTGCTGACATGGGGAGCGTTCGGATTAGTTCCTGATCAAGGATCTGCTTTGGGCTACGTTTGATATCGTGAAATGGGAGCTCGTAGATGGTCGTCACTCAGGTACATCAGGTTCAGCACCCGGATTCACACCAGCAGCGCTCGCGGCTCTCTGCGCAAGAATTCAAATGTCATCGCGGAGTAGCGCACCGGCGGCCCCAGTGAAACCAACTACGAAGTAGAAGTTCCGTCGAGATGCTCCCTTCTGGGAACCTCGCACACTGCCTTAGTCCTGTACCATCACCGCCTCATCTCATGAACGCGGCAAGACCCCGAGTCAATGCAGCATTGATTGATCGATTGCGCGCGGACATGAGAGCGAAGGCTACATTCAGGCCGTGCCCTCCAGGAGCTAACCCCTCAACCCCGGCGCCGGCACCGCCGCCTCCCGAACGGCGAACGGTGAGATTTGTACAGAATATCATGTACTTCAAGATTCATCGCTCAGCCGTCCCCGCCTTCTGGCTGGCTTCCGACGTCCCGAATCGCTGGCGTTCTCTGCGCTCACCAAGGTTGCAACAATGAGGATCTAGCATGGAATGACACAGTACCCGAAGAGATCCTCCGCGCCGGTGCGCCCGCTTCCTATGCCTGATTGACTGCATATTCCTGCTCCTCAGGTAAGGCCCGGCCCATGTACGTTGCCCGATCCATGCGTGGTGACACGACTATGGTGACCTTCGGCCTGTGTGCTAGCCACTATAGAGAGATCAAGGTCGCGCTCTCGATATTCCAGGTAATGATGATTAGCTTGTTGCTTCGTGAAGTGTCCTCACGGAGGGATGGGTGATCCGCTCATCAATATTGAGATGCTTTCAGCGTTCCAACCTACCTACAGAATACCTGGTGAGCACGGTCCGCGCGCTAGATCAATCGCGGGGCAGGCAAGAGACGGCTCGAACAAACGGTATGATGCTAGCTCGGTATACTGTAACATTCATCAGCGTCGTTCAGCGTATCGAGCGCCTTCACCTGACCAACCGTCAACGAGTGCCTCGGTGGTGCAAAGCAGCTCTACGGAAGCTTCAGAAATGGAACCAGAAATTGTGATTGGTAAGCGGATTGTTTTCAGCCCTCCTGAAAGTATGCGCCAAGTATCGTTCCTCTCACTCGAGTGACTAAAGTATAATTTCAAGCTGCTGGGCTATAGATAGCTTTCTCGAAGAGTTCCGCGTATAGTCTGCTGTGGGGCATATGTGCCGGTGTAGAGTCTTCCGCCTTTTTCAGAGAATACACAAGCCGCGGACGTCGAGGTCGTTGGTTCTGATGACGAAGATGATGACAGCGATGTGTTCGAGGCCACGGTTGTGACTGATGATGCTCCGAATGACGCCACGTCGACCGCTGTGGCGGCCAAAGTCTCTCGGGCTGAACCTACGGAAGCCGCGGTGGTGGCTGATGGTCCCCAAGATGAACCTGCGACGGCCTCGCTAATGGTGGATGTGCCTCCAGATGGACCTGCGACAGCCCCGGTCGTGGCTCATGGTTCTCACGACGAGCCTGCAACGGACGCGTTGGTTGTGGATGTATCCCCACGTGAATCTACCACAGCCCAGGTCGTGTCTGATGGTGTCCTAGATGGGTCTGTGGCAGTCTCGCGAAAGACGGATTTATCCCCGAGTGAAATTACGGCAGCCCAAGGCGTGGCGGGTGGTTCCCAGGACATCCCGGGGCCTGTCCCGACCGCGGCTCATGAATCTCGGGCTGAACCTGCATCGGCCACAGTAGGAGAATCTGATGCGGCAAAGGATGCTCGAGACGAGTAAGCTGTTTCGCAACTTCACAACTTTCATTTTCACAACCTTTCAGGGCTTCCGTCACGACTGCTGCTGACCCTCAAACTGGACATGCCGTTGGGGAAGCGAGGGTAGAGAAGGGAGGAGCCCGGCCCGCTGTACAGGTGGAGGGAGCGTATACTTCTGATGTGCCGGATCAGAAGTCCGGTGACTTGACTGATCCAGCAGCGTCTGGTGAGCGGTCTGAGCTACTCACCCAGGACGCGGACAGTAAATTAGAGAGAAAAAAGAACCTTTCACAGAAGGAACAACATGGGAAGCGCAGATTATCGAGCAAGGGTAGGCCGGAGTCTCCTACACCCGGAAAGAGGAAAAGACGGAGGCGAAGCTCGGCAACGGGGGAGATGGATTCTGCCAGAAAGGTGGAGAAACTCGTGGGCAAGGGGAAGCCACAGCACAAGGCAGATCCGTATGCGGTAAGACACGCGGAGCACTTCCCGTAGCTCGAATGAGGCCTTCCAGGAACCGCCAACCAGGGCAGCTCGCCTTAAGAAACGCGATGCGGTTGATGAAATTAAATCGGTGAAGGAGGAGAAAGTCGTGGAGCCGTCCAACGATTCTTCACCGTTGGATGAAGAGGAAGATGAATCCGAAGCAGACGAGGTGTAAGTACCCAGTCTTGAGTTGAAGAGGTCTCTGGAGCTTTCGCTCTGCCGGTCGGAATTTTGGGAAACTCTGACTTATAGGTTCGCAGTCGAGAAGCTACTACAGTGGAAGCTGGATAATCGTGGACATAGGAAATTCCTAGTCAAATGGGAGGGATACCCTCTTTCCGAGGCTTCATGGGAGCCCGAATCGAATTTGAACAGGTAATCATCCTCTTCGGCTAGGAACAATCGTCCTCAACCGCTCCTTTGTCCGATCAGCTCTGTTGAGATCGATGAACTCAAGGCGGCAGTTTTAGCAAAGCCCCCGAGTATTCCGCGGCGAAGTCTTCATATGAAGAAGGCTCATCGTCGCATTTAAGCTTTATCTTTTCTTCGTTATTCCTGTACCTATATCACTCCCGCTTGAGCGAACGTCTCTACTCGTAGAAAGACTACACACAGCGCGCCTACGAGCTATCTCAGCGTCTTGTAATATTGGAATATTTCGGTGCCTTCAATTACTAGAAGAGTAGGAATCCTCATCCCAGCCGATCTACGTGTTGCGTTCCGAGTTGGAAGGACATGTTGGGATCTACAAACTCGCGACTGGTGGCTCAGTCACTTTTGGGGAGGGCGACTGGGAAAAGGTCGACGATCTTGTGCGAACCTTGGGAGGGGATACGCCCGGCGCGTCACCTTTAGTATACTGGGGTTTTTCACGACCGGGTCGTGACGACCATAATTTCTGTTCCATAAGGCGCATATTCGAAGACGTTGCTTCGAGAGAGATGTGATCTTCGAGATATGAGACAGTTTTTGGCTCAACATGGACTCGTTTCGTGGCGAGCAACACAATGCTGGGAGTCGTCTGCGAACGTCGGAGTCGCTCTATGTGCTCAGAGACTTTCTCCGAGGAACTCGCAGTCCGCTGGCTTCGAAGGTAATGTGTGGTTCAACTAAATTATGGGGCACGGTTTGTCCCATCCTTCCAACCTCGATAAACAACACTGCCCTAGGGCAGTATTAGGCAAGAGTCCTTCGGGATCGTAGCAGCGACGTGGTAATTTTTACAGGCACTAGCTGTTGACTGTGGCGGAAGCACTCCGGGGAGTAGACGGGCCACCATGCGGTGCGTCTCTCAATGGATACACAGCTTCTGCGATAAATCATCCGGAACAGTCGTCGAGGAATACGGTCTTCATGAGCTAATGACGTAACCTATCCGTGCACACGAGGGTCGAACAACGAGGTGGATGTTCAGGAGATTCAGAGGCTCCTCTGTGGACCTACTCGAGAGCATCTTATCGGAGGCTTTCGATCGAGAGGATGAAAAGCGGGTCATCGTCATCCGGGACCCCACGGTGTGTCTAAGGGCTGCGGATGACGCTGCCTCGCACATGCTGCCTTCAAGCGCTGAAAGTGGCTCAGAAGGAGAGGATGACGACTGGGATGACTCCCACCCAGCGGTGAGTCGAGCTTAGGCCAGACTCGACGCTGTTGCCTCGAATGTTAGCTCGAGCAATTATATCATTCTGTTGAACGAATGTTGTTCAGGCTGCTTCTTCCCTGGACTCGTCGGTCGCCCTGGCCTTATGGCTTACAAGGAGCGTCGCTCGAGGACTGAGAATCATCTTCCTCTCTCCTTCTCCGGCTGTGGCTGAGATGCTTGGCCAATCTTGCGGTCTGATTCGACTGAGTGGTGAAGAGGTACTATGGCGCTACAGTAGCGCCGCTACTGACTACGCCCCAGCCATGCTGCTTCCGCTGGCAGCCTCGAGCTAAGGTTTTCTCTATTATTCTAGATAGGCCTCCGTATCACTGTATATCAGTGTATACCCATAGACCATACGATAAACCTCTGTTACAGTGATACCCTGTCACCCGAAGTTTTCTAGATAGTATGATAAAGGAGGTCCGCGTGTTAGGTAGCTCTTCAAACTAGCCGCCGGGTCCTACCGTCTTGCAGTTGCTAAACCACGGCTTCGACCTTAGTGAGTGCCTTCAGATACGTGATTTCGTCTGTTACACTGAAGAACCACAGACGAAACCTTCGGGCCCACTCGTGGACCTCCTCACTCCTCAACACAGTCCCGGCCAGTACCCTACGCGAGGCGGTCTGGTAGGCTGGGAGACCCCTCTGATCGCTCTCCTGCCCGAACCCACTCGATCAGATCTGCGTCCATGGTCCTCCTGGCAGTGGAAAAACGAACGAGTTGAGAAAACTGAAATCATGCGTATCTTCTGGGAAAGCTACCGAAGTAAGCCTGTCTTGAAATGATTCGGAGCCTCGTGATGCTCGTCGCTCCAAACTTGTAGTATGTTTGGGTTATCCCGTAGACCAGTATTGTGACATAGTGATTCTGATAGGGTCCGTTATACTCAAGCTCTAAGGACCAGTAGCCCATCGATCACAATTGTTGTAGGTACGCGTCGCAGATATCGTAGCCGCGGAGCTGGGCGAATCTCAGAGTCGATTGCGCAAAGTACGGGCCTCATGAAACGAGAATGAGTCTTGAACGAGCCGAATCAGTCAACCACGCCACGACTCCGAGAAACTCGTTTAAAGTGGCATTGAATGCAGCCTGTCCCCGCTACCCTCGTTCCGTCGTGGTTTCCCGTTGCTCCGAAGAGGATCCTTCTTTGCTCACACTGACGTGAATGAATGGCAATGTCATGCAGGTCTACAGTGAACTAGCATCTTGCTCTCGTTTCTCCCCGGCTACCTTGGCAGTCGCTATGTTTGATGACTGCGACTTGTGGGTGAACAGCGCTGGAAAGGTGATGGGAGAAGTCCTCTCGCAATGGACGACTCTCCTGGATACACACTGCAAAAGCGTTCTTACTGTGAGTATCTCGGCGCTGGCGGATCCCGCCGATACCGATCAATTAGCTCTGATTCACACAGGTGATAGCGTGCGAAGACAGAGAGAAGCTCCCGCAGTCACTGAGTTGTCGCGTCACCAATTGGATTAGTCTAGCTGATGATTGCAATGGGGAAAATACGTAAAGCACGAAGTTTCTAAGCCACCACATGCCTTGTGCTCAGTGTGTGAATGTCATACTCGACCAGACGAGGTAGCTCGCATCTCTGCGGATATGTACCAAGGCGAAGCGCGAGACTCCAAAACAGTTTGGCTCATCCTCGAACCGAGTAGAAGGGAAGTGGTTCTCGAGTACGAGACAATCAACGGGAGGGATCCGGAATTCTGGGATCGTAATCCTTCCGACAGTCGGGGAGCATCAAAGCCAGAATCCGACTCTGATGCTCTCACCGGAGGAAAAATCAATGCGAAGAAGAAAGGCAAACGCGGGGTCAAGATGGCGAAGAGCATAATAAAAGGCCCGAAGGGCAAGATAAAGGGCAAGTTCGCTAGGGCCTATGCGACTCTGTCGGAATTGAATTCGGATGCGATACCATGAAGTTATTTATAGTAAGAGATGTTACTAGGATTGAGGTCATGATCATGCGTGATGTGATTTTGATCATGTGTTGCGACAAGAAGGACGTTGCGCAAATAGATGAGAGAGGAACGCCGATCTATCATTATTTTGTAATATTGGATCGGATCAATTATAGTAGATTATCGATCCTTTGACATTCGTGCGCATATCTGACTTGAACTTAGCTCCTCCAGAGCCGACTACATGATGCGGTCCGTATCATACGGATGGTATTCTCGTTTGGGTGTCCGTCTCTAAAGCCGTTCGCGACTATGCTAAAGCGGCTTTAGCCAGAGCTTACAGGCCTCGCATTGCGGGGCCGGCAACGCTGAGTGCCTACTTTGCAGTCGACTCTGCGCGTAAGCTCAAATGTTTCGCAAGATTTCTTTATCGACTTGATTTCAGATCTTTGTCCGCACCTGGCGCGTGTCGAGTACCGTGAAAATTGTGCTACCGAGGTTCGGGCCGGTGCTCCATGGAGCTTCTCAGTGACTGGCCAAGGCGTCTTCAAGACAGGGATGTGTCCGCGAGTAAGCGTCTCGCATCGGCTGGTTTCGTACGTCAGCTCTCGCTAAGGGGCGTGTACGAGCCAAGTCCTAGCCTTCTCCGTGTTCCTCTTCGACCCTCCAAGGCCTCACGGATCCCGCGTGGTCAGGAGATAGCTCAACCGCAGTAGGCGAGCCTTGCTGAGCTGGACTCTGCGATCTCTCTCCAATCTCTCGCACTCTACGGGGCTGTGCCCAGCGATACTCAGTATGTTGAACTCACTATGCTCGCGAAATTAGCCATCCCTGTGAACACAGCGCTCTCGTTCCCAAAACCTATCCCGAGGAACCTTAGCGTGGTTTTTCGCCTAACAGAGCTGTGTTGGGAGCCCCTCATTGGTGTTGGGTTGACAGTACCAGTATCATGTCGCGTTGCTGAGGCACTCTGGGGTAACTCTGTCTTTATTGCGCCAGAGCTTGAAGCTTCGGAAGGGGAAGTTGAACTTCTCCTAGCAGCGTATCCTGCGATATCCTGCTACTTGTCCATGTAGTTGCCTGTAGACTACATGCTGTTGTGTCAGTTGCTTTTGCCTGATGAGTACATCGACACGCCAATGATGAGGACATCCTACTCCCGAGGCTCGGCCATGCTGGATAATAACTCAAGTGCCCCCCCATCGAGAGGGACCAAGCTGGCCGCGCCCGCAGTGTTATCGCTGACTCAGCGACGCTGAGTGTCAAATACTCATTCCTCGGAAATTTGGTCTCTTTTGCTCAATGCACGCAGATTAACGATCAGGTCCGAAGTTTGAACTCCAAATAACTCAATCTCTACGATCTATTCTATATACGCATTTTACAGACACTCTTACAAATCCTCTGCAAACGCTCATTCCAAACACCCATTTTCTACCAACTTCAACTGACCCTATCTTCTTCTCCCAACCTTTATCACAACCGCCTCACCTCTCAATCTACTCCTCTTCCTCCATTCTGCCAGCTCATTTCAACGAGTGCTAAAATTCATCCACCTATTCAAGTTGAATAGGTGGATGAATTTTAGTTGAATAATTCAACTCTATCTATACCTTCTATCGTCTCGTTCTCGATAACTTCTTTCCTGCGCTTCTGTTGCATGTACTCACATATTGCAAGTACTCGCTCATTCCATGCCTTATTCTGCACAGTTATCATGTAGTTCATATTTCATACACTGTATTTACCAGTATTGACTCACCACCATCACCTTGCCTTGGGTTTTGCATATGAGGCACTACTTGCCAGAGCGACGCGACGGGCGCCTTTAGTCATTCCAACGTGTAATGTGATCTACTTAAAATTTGCAGGTAGATTGATAGTACGAAGACTCTTCGTCGAAGAGTGTAAAGGTGCGTTGCGTCGAGCAGGAAATTCCTCAACTGTTTGCTGCTCGCTCGCCCACGATAATCTATATCTATCAGATATCGTGCGATGTCAACTTTCCGCAAATCCCCCTTCTCGCCCTCTGAAGTCTCCCATCGGATCTTCAGCCCATTCGCTTTCCCTCTTCAGTTCTCGTTAAACTTCCTCACGATGCGTCTCCTGAGCAAAGTATTCATCTCTTTGGCGGCCAGCGTAGCCCACGGTAGCTCACCTCAAACAGCATCTCGTCCTCTAGAATGGCTCTTCGGAGAGAGTATGACCACCGGTCATCGCTATTATATCGAACCAGCCTACAGAAAGAGCAAACTATCCGCTGACCACGATGCCTCTTATGTGGTAAACGATGGGATCAGATGCATACCGGCTACTCAGTACACGAGGTATGACCAAGCCACGTCTATCCGCTTTGCCTGGGTCACTGCTGTTGGCGGTTTCGGCAAGGAGCACTGCCCCGTCTGCCAGAGGGAGTACACCGTGAAGCTTGATGCCTATGATATGTCTGACGAATGTTTCGTAGATATTGAAGCACCTACCGAGCCGTCTAACGCAGAAAAGGTTCGACATGAACTCAACGATGTGTGCATTCAGACAGACTTCAGAATCATGAAGGGTTCCACTACTACCGTTATTAAGGACGGCGAGTATATCGGCGAGAAGGAAGGGCTTGTGAAACTTGAGGTCAAAGTGCAAGACGGTAAAATCGAACACGTGAATGCGGAGTGGGCATCTTCAAGTGAAAGAATAGAAGAACTCGTCTACTTTGCAGTGGGTGATGTCCTTTCGGTTGAATTGAAATGCCCCTTGAACACGCGAATTTCTCAGACAGTTCAGGTCATCCTCGAACCGACCAGAAGGGAAATGGTACTTCAGTATGAGAAGATTGACAGAAGGAATCTGAAATTCGGTCCCGCCTGAAAATGGTGAATCCTGAAAATGGTGAAGGGCGAGAAAATCCGTATTTGTGAGTTTTTGTCCCACTAAAAGTGGTGAAACCCTGAAAGTGGTGAACAACAGTCTCGCCCGCCTCGAGATGAACAAAATTTAGTGATATGGGCAATTTAGTACCACTCCTTCTCAAACCAACCCAACTTTCTATCGGCAGTCCCTCACATAGAGCTCTACTACTACTACGTGGTCGAGTTATGGGTTACTCGGTTGGTATCGGGGAGTGCGATGAATTTAGTGACCGCGTCTATTTTCTCGCGAATACCTCCGACTACCACGAGTCGTGGCCCACGACAAGCTCGCGTATATTGCAAGTCTTGCGACGACTTGGTCGGGTGCAAACGCTGTATTGCTCTGTTTAAGTTATCTTGTGCCATGTTTATCTTGTACTCACGAGGTACTGCAGCGACAACGAGGTGAGTGCAGCGGAGGTCCTCCGCCGGAGGAGGTTCAGATGGTTGGACGCGCCTCGATCACGGCGTTGCTCAGGCGCATCTAGTGGAGAATCTCTCAGAGACGAAGAGCAGTGCTTGCTTCATCCAGCAGCGGTTCGAACAGGAAGTAGGCCGAGCTCGGAGGTGCTCGTGGTAAGCTCAGTTGACGTTGTTGATTTCAGGGCAATAAGCTGGATAGCATGCAGACGTACTTGATGCTATTAACGGTGATAGTTTGATATGCCGGGGTGCTTAATGTGCTAGCAACTGCTGGGTCTCTGAGGTTCACTTGTCGTAGGCTGGGCCTCGCGTTGACCGATTCCTCTAGTTGCACCATCTCTCTCTTATAGTCCAGTGCTTGTTGGTCCAGTACTTGGGGGTCATGGTGATGAGACACACAACCGAACGAACCAGCCGAACCACAACTGCCTCGGGCCCCACCAGTCGCGCCGGTTGTTGAGCACTCGAGGCCGCCGCCGCTCTCGACCATACCTCGGGATTCCAGCCCCACTATCTAAGCCCGGCATGTTACTATATTGCCGGTTACATAACATAGCCGGTTATAGTCGGTTACTATCGATGCCAGAGCCCACTATCTAACTTGTGCGAGCTGGAACCCCTCATGATAGTGACATAGTGTACGACGAGTCTCAGATGCGAGAGTACGCGTACAATTGTATCGCTGGTGACAGATTATTGCCCTTCCCGCGTGCATCCACGACGGAGGCGTCGGGGATACCCGTCGACTCCGGTTCTCTTTTAATGTACTAATTTGTATTCTATACCAGTGTTTCGTTATAGGGAGTGCATTCCTGATCGGTGTCTGTCCGCAATTAAGGCCTTCCTCCCATGCCCCGATCATCTTCCATCTCATATTCGGTTTATAACATCCATCTATGATGGATCTGAAACGGTAGCACTATCTCTAACACTGCTACATAACATCATTCGACTGGTAATCAAACCTCAATTCTTTCTTCGCCTTTGTCGTGTTCATGCTCGTACACCAGTACGAAGCTGTCATGCGTGACATTCCATTATCAGGGTGACAGGTATGCATATACGAAAATCGAAGCTGAGTTTAGATTTGGAATGAGAAGAGCGTCGAGAACTACACTAGTAGCGACAGGCGATTTTCATATGTGTTCAAAGTGTTCGAGTTCATAGTACCGCGGGAGAGGAAGAAGTACTGTAGTACAACAGTTCTAGTAATACTATAGCAATCATGAGGAACCAAGAGGCAGAAATGAGACGATAGAGACAAATACAACACTTATCCAGGAGTGACTGCTGAACCAGCTAACTTGCCCAGGCTAACTTGTCCACCGCGTCACTACAATCAAAGCCTTCAAGGACTGACATATACATCCAACAAAACCAACTTCAAATTGAAACTACGCACTTACGTACTTAACCTAAGATTTGAACCTGGGTCCCCCGATACACAACTTAGAACCTTAACCACTCGACCAACAATTCGATGATGATTGTATCTTTGTAATAGGGGCCCCACTACGGGGCCGTGTCGAAAGTTTTTTAGGCGCGCGCCTGCGGCGTGCGCTTGTGTCTTCACCATTATCAGGTTTCGCGGGTAATTTTTTCCGATTCACCATTTTCAGGATTCACCATTTTCATGGACAACCCTGAAATTCTGGGATCGTAATCCTCCTAACCTCGATGTTGTCACCGAAGGAAAACTCAATAAGAAGAAGAAAGGCAAACGCGGAGTCCAGAGGGCGAAAAGTATGATACAAGGTCTGAAGGGCAAGGTGAAGGGCAAGATCGATAAAGCTTATGCGACTCTGTAGGAAATGGATCAGGCTGCTATACCGTGGAGCTATGAAGCTAATTCTATCATGAGAGATGTTATTAGGATCATGGTTGTGATTATGTGTGATGTGATGTTGATTATGTGTTGTGATAGGAGGGGTGTTGCGTAAATAGTCAAGAAGAGATCGACGATCTTTCAACGTTCAATGATACTAGATCGGTTCAATGATAATAGCTCGCCACTCCGCTCATTGGCCTTCGAGAATGATAATCATCGTGTTGTTGACCCTCTGTGCTAATAGCACAGTACCACCCTCATACCCAGGACTGGGATTGTCAGTCTGGGAACAACGCTATATTCACTGGACAGAGAGAGGGGTAATTACAGACACAACGCAGAGGTGCACGAAGCCGGGCTCCGTTGAAGCCCGAATCTTCTTCAAGCACTCAATTATTGGTTGCCGACGGCAACTTGCCGTCGACGGCTTTCTCACCCGGGCGTTGCCTGGTTCATCCCGGACAGCTCAGCAGCTGAGCCTGAGCTCGTAGTCGCACTGATACTCGGTCTGACGAGCTTCAATCTACCGTGTGCCTGCTAGCCTTGAAGCGTCGCACCCAACGATGCGGGCCCGGTTCGTTCCGACCGTCCTTTTCCAACGGGCCGAACTTTTTGAATGGATACCGCCTTAGGCGATTCGCCTGAAACTTCATCAGAATTTGGTCAGTATCAATGACAATACCGTCAGAGTTACTCTTGAAATAGATTCGAGATTCACAGTACAGTCTACAAAAGGATGTTTCACGCCGGTGTAAGTAAGTTTGAGAGTGTTCCCAAGGGCGAGAAATCACTGTTTGGCGATGAAAATCCGGCCAGACAGGCGCAATATCATAGAGAGTGCGACGCTTCAGCTTCATAGATTCTCGGGTTGTGCAGCAAGTAGCCATTTTCTAAAGAAGTTTCGCGCTCGCCCCCTCGCTTAGATTTTCTCCTCCTTCCTCGTTTTGCCTTGTGCTGCGGCCTTGCCTTGTGTTACGGCTTTGCCTTGGGTAACAGCCTTCACCCATGATTTCGGCTCTCACCCGAGTTGGGACTTTCACTTGCAATCGACGGTTTTTTTGTTTGCACCTGGATAACAGCTTTGCCTTGTGTTACGGCTTTGCCTTGGGTAACAGCCTTCACCCGTGATTTCGGCTCTCACCCGAGTTGGGACTTTCACTTGCAATCGACGGTTTTTTTTGTTTGCACCTGGATAACAGCTTTGCCTTGTTTTACGGCTTTGCCTTGGGTAACAGCCTTCACCCGTGATTTCGGCTCTCACCCGAGTTGGGACTTTCACTTGCAATCGACGGTTTTTTTTGTTTGCACCTGGATAACAGCTTTGCCTTGTTTTACGGCTTTGCCTTGGGTAACAGCCTTCACCCGTGATTTCGGCTCTCACCCGAGTTGGGACTTTCACTTGCAATCGACGGTTTTTTTTGTTTGCACCTGGATAACAGCTTTGCCTTGTTTTACGGCTTTGCCTTGGGTAACAGCCTTCACCCGTGATTTCGGCTCTCACCCGAGTTGGGATTTGCGGTGAGAAAATCTCACCCACAGTGAGAATTTCAATCGTAAGTTCCAGTTGCTGGTTGGAAGCTCTTGTCATCCTTTCAACCCGTTGGGGCAATGCCTGCTCCCAAGACTACCTACTGCCCGCCTTTCCGCTCATTGTGGTTCGGTGATGACGAGATCGACGATGGCGCCCTCTCAGAGGGCCCCTCTGGCCTCGGGGCAAGAGTCTCAAATACAAGCTCGAGGAAATCCTCGGTGTGGACCTCAAGAGTTACGGGAGCAACCGAAAAAATGAGACTCCGCACTTTCGCACTTTTATTTGCGCCTCACATTGCGGTTGCCAGTTCAAGGTAGCAGCTACTTAGTAGCTTTATCTCATTGGCCAGGTTTAGCGTTTCTCGGATGATTTCTGGTTCAGGTGAAGGCTGTCCGAATTTCTGATGCTGACGCCAGACCCGGTGCTGATCTACAGCTCTCTCTCGCTCAACACTCTGGTGTTGATGTCCCGCTGGCTTCTGGTAAGTACCTTAAACTTCCACACCAACTCGACCGCGAGTGTGAGCGAATCGTTCGGGACAAAAAACCTATCAGAGCTTACGGAGAGGTGAGTCTGTGCTGGGCAGTGATGCTGGGCAGCTAGTCTGCTCTTCAGATCAAATCTAAACATCCTAGGCAGTTGGAACGGATAGCAGCTGTGCTGAACTCCGCCTCCTTCACTCGGAAGGAGGTAGGGGAGACAGGAGCAGGGAGATGTGACCAACCCGATATTCCTGAGCAAGCCAATCAGACCTGTGTTTCGGAGAGTGAAGGTTATTGAGTTCCCAGTGGTCGTATCTAAATCGGAGATCTAAATCGGAATAAATTAAATCACAGAGATTTTAAATTAAAATTCATACCTGCCATTCGGGCGCGAGCTACTACCCGAGTGGAGACTGAAAGAGGGGCTATAAGCGATAATCCGAAACAGGAGCTGTTATCCGGGTGCGGACTGTTTCCCCGGTGCGAGAAGGAAAAAAACCGGCGATTGCAAGTGAGAGCCCCCATCCCGGGCAGAGCTGTTATCCGCGTGCGGACTGATACCCAACAGTCCGATTGCGGGACTGAAAGGGAACATGTCAGGTATGGTACCATGTCAGAGGTTTATAACTCAGTTTCCGCTCAAAAAAACATCGCTTAGATTTTCACCGTCTCCAGCTTAGATTTTAACCGCTTAGTTTTTCGCCGCTTAGATTTTCACCGTCTCCAGCTTAGATTTTAACCGCTTAGTTTTTCGCCGCTTAGATTTTCACCGTCTCCAGCTTAGATTTTCACCGTCTCCAGCTTAGATTTTCACCGTCTCCAGCTTAGATTTTAACCGCTTAGTTTTTCGCCGCTTATTCTCGGGCGTGCGCTTTTCTTCTTTAGATTTTCGCCCTCTCGCTTAGATTTTCACCTCCTACCAAGGCCGTAACTTGTACATCCGAAAATATTATATCGGAGTTCTGTGTAACCTCGCGTAACGATGATAGCTACTGAGTCATGCGCCTCGTGATTTGGCTGCAGAACGTCACGTCAACGCTGCCTCGAACAGTATTAGCATTAGGTAGGGCGGTTCAGTGTTCCTGCCTGGTACGTTGTAGTACGATAGGAACGGTACCTGGACGGAGTGTTTGGCTCGTTATGCGTAGAGAATTAACACGGCAAACAGCTGATACCAGTCGCTATATTACCGCGGTTACATTGAATTACCGCATTGGCCTCCCTCGCGAGCCCCGATTACTCTGCAGTTCCTTTGAACTCTCTCATCGAGATGTCGTCGTCAGTGACGGCTGTTGTGCCTTCGACCTCTGCAGGGGAGGCTGTACCTATCGCGGTAGTACGGGAGAGCGATGGATGGTTGGTGGTTCGTAACCGTAATTGCTCTTAAGGCCGGGGTGCTCTATAATTAGCTGACTCTGCAGTGCGTTTTCAGTGCCTAGGCCAGAGACCGGATGATTCTATTCTCTCCGGTCTTTACATGAATGTTGAGTCCAAGAAGCGGAGAGGAAAGGAACGGTAATATGAAGTCGCATGCCTGTTGTCCTTTGCGGGTCGGTAGGGTGACCCCTCGGGCGAGACTGAGATGGGGAAAGTTCAGAAAGACGGTGCGAATCGAACTCGTATTCAGGGTGCACTTGGCCGGCGGTTATAAAGAGAACGAGAACGTAGAGTTAGTTGGCGAGCCCCAACCCAGGGGACCTACGAAGCTCGCAGTTGGCGTCAAGAGGAAGGGACATGATGGGAAAATGTAATCAGTATGAGCATACCCCGGGACAACGGTTGAACTCAGTTCAGTTGTTCGGTGCTTTTCACTCTTCGTAATTCTTTCTCGCCGGTTTGGGTTGCGTCAGTCTCTGCGCGAAAGTGACGCATGGACAGGTACATCTTCCCTGCGTCAGCCTTTGACGTATCCACGAACATTAAGCACGAGGGGGTCGTGGGGGCCTTGGAGAAGGCTAAGTCCAGCACTACCACTTGTAAAAATGGGGATATACGCGCAGAGCTCGTGATTCACTTACATGGATGTTTAATAGTCCTTTCCGGTGCCTTGGCAGCGCCGCGCCATATCGATACTCAGCGGACTGGTGGGACATCTGTTCGTCGTTTTCAGCGGACTGGGCGGACAAGCGTGGAGATCTCATTACCACTTTCGCACCTGTTAAGAAGAAGCGCCAGCTCAACAGTAATAGGGGATAGAAAGCAGAGAATAGTTCAGCGGGATACTAAGAACGCGATCGCCCTTGTTCGAGTATCCGTTGGCAGCAGGGCGTGTTCGGGTTTCGTTCGGTCTCCGTCAAGCAGTTTTTCTCGCTTTACTATTTCATTTAGTATGCCCTGATGAGCTTCGGTATAGCCGCTCACAGGAACGAAGATTTTTACCGAAACCGTCATGGTGATGTCACCGTAGGTTTCCTGGCTAACCGCGTTACCGATGATCGTATTGAGAATTTCGGCCAAGCGAAACGGACCTTACAGAAGAGACTATCGGAGTTCTCGGAGTCTCCAAATGACGAGGATCTTAAGAAAGAACTGAAGTCGGAGGCGTCACCCGCTAAGAAGGCTAAGAAGGACATCCCCGAAGGCGTGCCTAAGAGTAGTACCCGCTCGGGCTAGCGCGCGTTCGATGATTATACTACCCTGTTGCTCAGGCGTTTACCGGCAAATGAAGGAATTCCTGCCTTCATTCGACGCGCACGTTTTGAAGGTTGATAAGATCTTCGATCTCAGTCAGGAGCTCTTCACTAAGGAGCTGGTACGCAGGCGCTGGAGGTGTCCGCAGTCCTTCATACTGCTCTATGAATTGACTGCTCATCAGTCTAGTTTCGCTCTCCAGAGCTTTTTGTTCTCAGCTCAGCAAGGCGAACGTTCAGAAGTGCGATTTGGCGTGGGAGTTGTGCGAATGGTTGAAGCAAGGGTAGTATAGACTGGAAGCTTGAAGTTTCTGGACCCCGCGAGCCTTCGCTGGGATTGGGCGTTCTTGAGAGAATATTCCCTCTCTCAGAGCCCGCGTTGGCCACAAGTGCACGAAGCCGAGCATGGACGCAGCCTTCTCGTCCAGGATAATTCTCGAACTGGGCCGACAGTAGAGGAGCTGTTACCGCAATCTCTTTTTATTGTTCCTGGTAGGTTCACGACCTGCCCAGTCGCCAACCGCACGTACAAGGTCCACGACTTCGCCTCGCGTCTGGTGATTGTCATTGGCCTCCTTCGGCTCTTCCAGGTAGAAATTCCTGCTCGCTGGCTTCACCTCTTTTAGTGTTCGAGTAGCTCAGTGGTCCCTCATCCTAGTGCTAACGATCATTTTGTCTCTCAGTTGCGCCGCGAGAATCATCTCTCTTTCGACGAGTCCAACACCTGGGGAGTCCCTGTGCCGGTAATCATCAGAAAGGAGGGGCTTACCGTTCGTGAGCGTACTCGTCCCACTAGCAGAATAGGGCTCGCTAGGCGGCCCAACGAGGCCATCTCGAGCTCTCGTTACCCCTTGTTCTACATAATCTGCTTATTTTCTCTTGCCTCTTCAGCTCGCCAATTCTCTATGGTACATCTTCAATGGTGAGAACCCGAACGTGAAGCGGATGTCTGGTAATACACTGCCGTGATCGCTCCTCTGGGTGGTGGCAGTGTTTTTCCCCATCAGTCACGAGCACCTACAAGCTCTGCTGTTTCCTGATTATCTCGATCTTGGCACTGGCGCAGGCCCCGGCTTGGTCGTTCGAGTAAGCAGACCGTCCCCTTCGCTTCGAGTGGGCATCCCGTGCTCCGGCTCAGGTTCATCCACCTATGCGAGGATGTGCCTACGATGAAGGACAAGGAGCTCTTCCAGGTACTCCGGGGCTTTCGCAATGAACTTACGTTGGCAGCTGGTGCTCGTTATTATTAGACCCTGTGCTTCTGCGGTATCAAAGTGTCCGGCGGGATGGAGAAGCTTCGAGGGAAGTTGGTCGCACCTCTACGCCCGATAATGCTGAATCAAGGTAGTGAGATTCGAAATGATATCCTGATAGCCATTTTATGGGCGTGTTCAGGCGGATCGAGACGCAGGTCGTGAGTCGGAGCGCGGGCTTAAATGGGAGCCCATCACGTTTACGTCTTTCTAGAAAAATATTTACCAGCCCAGCTAAGCTGGCTCGGTCTTTGTTCCGTTGAGTTGTTAATGGTGAGGTCACGGGCATGCTGGCACTTCGGTATGATGATGAAGCATAGGAGGTTGGTGGGAGTTTCCTACAGTTTGTCAGATGCGCCCTTCCTCCGCTGGCTCTCTCTCTTCTCACGCCCGGCGCTCGTCCGGTCACCACGCTTCGAGATCAGCCGCCGACTCTGCAATAGCGGCCGAGCGGGAAGCACAGATCGATTCCTTGGTAAAGAGACTTGCCGAGCAGAGGCAGGTTGAGCAGGAGACTTCGTATTGATATTGAGGTGAAAAACCGAATGTATCGGCATGCGTGTGGTGGGCTGTCATGGGCCTCGCGCAGAACCTAGAGGCTGAACGGAGCCGAGAAGCGGAGGAAGCCAGGAGCCGGTTGGAGATAGCTGAGAACGAGGTAGAGCGTCGCTTGGTTGGGGGCGCGCGCCGATCGGTATCGATGTAGACGAGGAGCTGGCAGCGTCAGCATGAGGAGGCAACCCAGCGGATTCAGCAACTACGAGAGGAGAGGAAGAAAGCTGATGAGTGAGTAGGGCCGAGTTGATGCCTTGAGGATTATAGCGACCTGGCTTGCTCTGGAATTAACAGCGTGGTGCATTTCAAGGGAGCACGCCGAGAAATCGACTGCCGCTAGCGAGAAGTCAGAGAAACTGGAGAGGGATATCGAAGTGCTTCGAAAGGAACTGAGAGAATCCGAAGTCCGGCTACAGGTGAGCTATCGCCTCCTGGATTGGCTGTTGCATTGGTCTTGCAGAATGAGTCTCGAGAGCGAGCGGCCCTGGCTAGAGCGCTCCATGCGGCGGAAGACCGTCTCGGAAGCTCAGAGCTCCAGGCCTCTCAGTTGAGGGCAGACCTGGATGAGATCTGTCGCGAGAACTCCGAGTTGAAGGACCGGTAGGCTCCCGGCCTGCTACTGCTTATTATCCCGCGGGGCCTCGGAGGTACATGACGGCAGGAGAGCGCTTCGAGAGGCTGATGGAGAGTGAAGAGGAGCATACGAAGGAGCTCACCAGGCAGCTCGAGGAGGAGGTGAGTTAACTGCGCGGAATTCGCGTTGTCAAGGCAGCGGTTGCGTAGGTCAGGGCAGCCCGGGAGAAGGCCGATAGATATAAAAGCAAGTTGCAGAAGAGCCAGAGTGAGTTGGAGCAGCTACGGGATAGCCTCTCGCGGGAACAGAGCAAGACTCGAGAGCGCGAGAGGGAAGTTGACAGGCTCATGAGAATGGTGGAGGATGAGCGGACAGCGTGAGAGGCTTGGCCATCGTGATTCAAGATTTTCGCCCTTCCCACCTAACGGTAAGGTGTCTCCGGATTCAGGAAAGAGAAGACGCTTGCGGAGCTGAGCCGAGAGGATACGATGCCGCTGAGAGTGCATGAGCAGATAGTCGCAGATATGCGGTAGAGGAGGGGGTCGCCTGGCCTTTCCTGTGATGTCCCTCTGCGTCGGTCGAGAGAACTAAGGCTAAGAGCTTAGAGTAGTATTTTCCGCGACAGCTGGGAGGCTTCTCGCAGGCATCAAGCGGCGCAGCAGTTGGACGATAAGGAACGCTCTTTTGGACGAGCAATGGCAACGACGGCTCAGTGAGAAGCTGGAGAAGCAGAAGGTGACTTGCACGCACCCGATCGTATCGTTCGAGCGCAGAACCAGCGGGAAGAAATCCCTACTGGGTCCGGTCCCAGGTCTGCCGCAGACCGTCTGCGCATGGTGGTGCTTCTTGTTAGAATGAGACTTCCAAGGCAATGGACCGCATAAGGGAAGGGATTAAGGACCTCGACAAGCAGAAGGATGAGCTGAAGCGGGGAGAACGATCGACTGAAGGATGACAAGCGACAGTTGCAGGAGCACATAACGACCCTGGTCGACAAGTGAGCAGCGCAGCAGTGCCGAGCGGAGGAAGGTGGTGGTATCGTGTGCCTGTATCAGGCTCGAGAAGGTTGATCGACAGCGGCAGCTACTGGAGGGTAAGGTGGATGAGGTCACGGACCAACTGGAGAGGAACAAGTACGTCACTGTGTGGTCGCGTTGGGGATTTCTTCTGGTGCTGATTAGAGAGATGTATACGGTGGAGATGAATAGAGGGCTGCAGTACCAAGGAGAGGTGTCGAGGCTGCAACGGTGAGTCGTGCTGGGATGGGACGGGTGGAATTTTGCTGGCAGGGTGGAACATAGACAGGAGCAGCAGGTCGACGACCTCAAGGCTGAGGTGCTCAGACTGCGGCAAACTCATAGCGACGCTGAGAAGATACTGCAGGAGAACTCTCGATTAAAGTGAGACGAGGTTGGGAAATTATGGTATGTGCTGTGAGGTTAGGGGAGAGGTTACCTCACTGACTGACACTGTGAAGGCCGTCGAACAGCAGAGGGTGGAGGATGGAAAGCAGATCCAAGCGCTGCAGGAGGACCTCCGGGTGAGTCATACGGGGTTGCCTTTGGGATGCTGTGAGGCGCTGGTCAGGGTGAGAAGGTGAGATCAAGTCGACTAGGCCAAGCAGCGGCTACAGCAGTGAGCAGGTGAGGGACGTTAGGAGGCTTCTTTTATGAGGGCTTGATGAAGGTTGGACGAGCAAGTCAGAGCACTGAGGCCGGATCTACTCGCCCTTCGGTCTGACGCCTCTACTGACCTCGCTAGGACTGCGGGTAGCATTTGCACGTCCAGGGCTTCAGTCTGGCTGGGTGGAGCGTACTGTGCAGACTGGATCACTGCTCGCTTGCGAGAGCTTGCAAGCGAGTTCGGCTCGGCGACCTACCTGCAGCTCACTAGGCATGCGGTCATGCTCGAGGATGTGTCCAGCAGACTGGAGGAGTCGCAAAATCGCGGAGCGAAGTTGAGAGAGGAGGTTAAGGTAGCGAACCGTCGCTAACAGGCTGCGGTATGGCGAAGGAGGCCGGGCAGGGATTGAGGGCCGCTAGCGAGCAGAGAGGCGAAGAACTGGCCAGCTTGAGATCGAAGGAATCTGCAGCGAGAGCTGAGCTAGCTGTGAGTGGCAGCACCAGATGGTTAGTGAATATCGAGAGCCGGACTCCAGGCTGCGCGGGAGCATATCGCGGCCATGGTGGGGATGATGGACAGGATAATGAAGATGCCTGATGGGGACAAGATGGGGGAGGAGCTCGCCGATGCTCTCGGGAAGAGTGAGTCTTTGTTGTGACGTTATGTAGGTTACAGCATGCTCGACTAGTAGTTCTGTGCTCGTCAGTATGCGGGAGAGGCTCGTTGTGTGCCGCGACAGGTGACACCTTCCGCCACGTCCTCTCTCGGTACGACGGCCGCGTGACCAGGAGGGTATCAGCCTTAATACAGGAAGCACAAGTTGGTGCAGTCTCTATACCATCCGATATATCTCCTGGTCCCTGTTAGGGAGAGGCAGACGCATTGGCTGCGAGCTGCTTGGAGCTTGAGTATCGCTGTAAGAAGGCGGAGGCTGAGTTCAGGAATCAGGCGTGAGGGCCCCGATGGAGCACGGCCGCGACCGAGCCGTGGCCGCCCTCAGGTCTGTGCGATCGAGCTTGGAGACAATGGCTACACAGCGGTCAGCTGAACTCGAGGGGGCACTGGAGCGGTAGGGTCGACTCGACTTATGACTGGAGGCTGAGCCATTGCTGCTGCAGGGCGAAGGTGCTAGAAGGTCGCTGCCGAGATTTGGAGAAGAGCGCAGAGGAAGCTCAGGCGGAGTTCCATGACAAGGTGATCAGAACTTGCGTTGGGCTGCAAGATTCTTCAACCTTGACCGACCTGCCTGGCTGTGTCCAGTTGCATACTGCGGTCCGACGGACCAAGGACGCCCTTCGTGCAGAGATCGATGAGCTACAAGCGCAGATGCTGGATCTACGGCGGCAGTTTGAGGTGGAGGTTGCGAGGGTCAGTGAGGAGGCTGCGTAGGGCACTGGTGGAAGGGATTGGGAGTCTCCTTTTTGCGGGTCGATAGTTTGCTCCTGGAGCTTGGTTTCACGCAGCCTCTTTTATTTAGGGCGAGGGCGGCGGCTTTTAAACGCCGCTGTGAGGAGAAGTTCTCAGATGAGCGGAAGAGAGCGTCAATGGAGATTGACTCAGCGAGAAGGGAGAAGGAACGGCTGGAGAAGGAGAAGGTGACGAGGCACACTCGGGAAGGGAGAGTCATCAATGCTTGCTGGATGCTGCCTTATTCTTTGCTTCACCCGGTCAGAACCGGATGGGAGATCAGCTCCATGCAGTAGAAAAGGAGTTATCGCGAGTGCTGGCTGAGAAGCAGGAACTTGACAATGAGACCCAGCTGATACGACGGGTGGGCACCACCCGGCTGAAGTGCGGTGGGATGATGGACCGACGTTCCCTCTGCCACTCCAGGCTCTGAATGCAGCTGAGAAGCGTCTAGAGAAGGACGAGGATGCTATCCGGGCGAAGGATGATCAGGTCCGTGGGCGTCCCAGGTCTTGGTAGATTTCAGATTCTGAGATTTAGAATGCTGAGTCGGTGCGGCTGCTGCCCGAGGGCTCGCTGAGGGTGGCTGGGGCTTCACCACCAGAGTCTGGTCATTCTTAGGTTGCTAAACTCAGTGAGTCGCGAAGCAGTGAAATTTCGCGGCTGAGGAAGACCATAAGTGAGCAGAACGGCGAGCTGGAGCACTTGAAGGGCCAAGCCCGAAAGGCGCGAGAAAGTCGCGACTCGATCTATCGTATCATCTCGCAGACTGCTGGGCGTCATGGCATAGGTAGTAGGACTGACCGCACCTGCAGCTTCAGGTTTCGTGCCAGGGCGTCTTCTCAGACATGACGCGGTCCACGGCTGGAAGTCCACGTGCCTCGATGGGGCGGATGAGTTTTCATGGTTCGCTGCCGCGGAGCCCGCGGGCTTCGGTGTCGGTGACGAGGAGCCCGATGGCTTCGCTGGTTGAAGGTGCCTCCCCGCGGTTCACGAGCTCGCCGAACCTCCCCAATCGGGGTAGGCCGCCCGCTGATCGCAATCGGGGGATTTCATCTCCCTCAGGACCCGAGGAGTCTCGTAGATCCCCCGTGACTCCCCCTCGAAGGAGGCCCACTGCTATGGAGCAGCCACCGGCCCGAGAGCCTGAATCGCTGAGCCACTCAGTGGCTCTGAGTGCCCCTCCGGAATCGGTCCACAGATGCAAATCGCTGAACGGTGAAGGCCGATCGGAGATTAGTCGCGCAGTCAGCGTTCAGCTGGACAGAACACGACGGACGCTGGAGCAATTGAAGAGCGCGGAACGCAGCTCTCGCTGATACTCTTTCGGTCTATTCCGACCCCATCCTTAGCTACAGTTTGGTACACTACACGATTCTCATGATGATAATTCGTCTTCGTCTTTGAGAACTCTGGCCTTGTGTTGAGTCAGTGGCTGCATGGTCGGGTATGGAGCATTCGACATCTCAGTCGGGTGGATCTTTTGCGGACGGGGCCACCCTTTCTCCGTTGGTGACACTCACGACAGCCAGGAATCCCCGAGCTGTTCGCCGGCTTCTCCTGTCTTGCAGAGGCAGGGACGCTGCCTCTGCCTTTTTGACTGCGCAGCCTGGATGGCGATAGGGGGACTCCCGAGTACGGGCCCGATTCGTGCTGCAATCTACCCTCCCGACAGTGCTTCCGTCGGAAGCCTTTCGGTGTGGTCGCTGAGCTCACGCGCCTCCTTCACTCCGAGTGTAATCGCTTCTTATCGAGTCGATGACACTGACCTCACACTGACCTGAATTGGTGGAACGAATTTAACTGATCTCCCACTAGATGACCAGCCTCACCCCCTCAGCTGTTGGGGAGTGAATGTCTGTGTCGTGCTCCCCAGTATTGAAGAAGTACTTCGTTAGGGCAGAGAGGCACGGGGCTGCAGTTCAAACCTTGGATGACGCGCTGCTTCGAGAAGTTGAGGACACCAGGCGGCGCCTCGAGATGGCGGAGAGTGAGGTACGACGCGTCGACTCCGAGTCGAACGCCAGTTGCTTCTCTGTCGTTGAATGATAGAGTTCCAATCGGAGTATATTCAGATATCTCATCTCACGGCCGAGCTCGATGAAGTGTGCCTCGAGAACTCCGAGTTGAAGGACCGGTAGGCACCCCCGATGCTGCTTCTTATCCTCTAGTGGATCCTCAAAGGTACATGACGGCGGGAGAACGCTTCGAGAGGCTGATGGAGAGTGAGGAGGAGCATACGAAGGAGCTGACTAGGCAGCTCGAGGAGGAGAGAGTAACTGCGTCGCGATCTCGCCTTGGCCGGTTTACCATAGACTCGCGGCTCTCCATGGTATGAGGCCCAGAGTTTGCCGAGCTGAGCTTTCTCACCTTCCGTTTGTCTCACCGGGAAATTGCCGCTTTAGGCTTCTCTCCGAGCTTTCGACGCCCTATCGATTCAGATACACATCGCAGTTCCTGACGAGGAAACTGGATCGCTCTCCGAGATCATGAAGGACGGAGCTTCGTAAGATTGTTGGCAGTCTTTTCACCAAAACTTGAGCGGCGCGAACTCAGTGCGTATTGACTATTGTGCATCTACCGACGGATTGGTTGGTCGTGTATAGCCTGGTTATTGTCGGAAGGGCTTGCGTGCGATCATGGGGATGAGGGATACCATCTCCCTGTTTGCTGACCGCGGTTGACCTGCTGAGCTCGATGTCCAAGACCTATAGCTCTCATTTCCAACCAATCAGTTCGGCTCGCTTGCTCGTAACAAGTTGATTTCCGTAATAAATTGTGGAGTCGATGGGAGAACAGATCCCAGCTCGATCTGGACTCTCCTTTGCCCAGCACTTGAATCGCCTTACTAGCGTCCCTCGTAACTCAGTTGGCTGTGTGCAGCTTTTGGGGAAGTAGCTCCCAGAGTGAATTTTTTTGTCTAGATGGCGCGATTTCTGGGGCCTGAGCCGCAGTCCGAGGCCGGTGGATATGGAAGCCGAGGAGGACCATCTTAGTGAACTATGGCATCAGCGCCTAGAGGACAACCTCCGCCATCGGAAGGTACACATGGCGACTCCCTCACTCGGTCAAGGGTAGGAGTTCCTTCTCACGGATGAGAGTCGCGCATGGCGTGGAGCTCCGCCTGACTAGCTAGAGTTGGTGTTGGTCTCAGAGTGTTAATGCCAAGAGAACTTGCAGCATCAGGCAGGCAATAAAGCAGTTGGTGGGGGAGAGGGACGAATTGAGGGAAGAGAATACTGAGCTGAGAAATCAGGAAGAGACACTGCGAGAGGACGTCACCAGTCTGAGCGAAAAGTGAGGCAGGAGGTCCGGGGATACCAAAGCCGGAGCAACCGATCTACAGGAGAGCTCCGTGTCAGGCTTGAAGACGCTTGCCAGCAGCAACAACGAGCTGAGATTAAAATCGAAGAAATGACGAGCAAGTTAGAAGAGAATGAGTAGGGTTATATTCCTTCCTGGAAGTATTACAGGGTGCATCAATGGTGCACCTCAGAGGCTTGTCCAGAGAACTGGATGATACCCGTACTCGGGCCACGAAGTTGAACGAAGAAGTCGAGGTCGGTGTGAGCGTGTCATCTTTTTCCCACTGCCCGCGGCCACTCTGCACAGGCGCTTAGCTCCGATCTTGTTCTGAGAAACGGGGAACTCGCGGAGTTGAGGTCGAAGGAAGCAGCATCAGCGGCTAAGCTAGCTGTAGGTTGCACTGTGGAAAGACTTCAGTGAATGCGCAGACTGGGGTTTCCAGGCTGCGCGGGAGCATATCGCGGCCATGGTGGGTATGATGGACAGGATAATGAAGATGCCTGATGGGGACAAGATGGGGGAGGAGCTCACCGATGCTCTCGGGAAGAGTGAGTCTAGCGGCAATCACCAGCTGCGCCCTAGATCGTGACTTGCGTCAACACGTGAGGAGTGTTCGTGAGGAAACAGTCGCCTCAGGCGACTCGCCTGGAAGGTTGCTAGTGAGGCTCGAGCTGGAGGGGTTTTGCCTCAGGTGGGGCCTTTTATCCTGTGCTCTCCCGATACGACAGGCGAGTGGCGAGACGAGTCTCTGACATTCTGCAGGAGGCGGAGGTAGAGTGCATCGGCTCGTGAAGTCAGTCGAATGCATGGTTGACTCACCCTAGAGGCGTTAGTAGCTGGTCGTCATCATAGCGGGATGCGATGTCTGGGTTGCTTGCTAGGATGAGAAGACGCGAGCGATGGCCCGGGTACGGGAGCAGATGGATGACTTAGTGATACGAAGGGATGAACTAGAGCAGGAAAGATCATTCCTGTGTGAAGAGAGGCAACAGCTACAGGAAGACCTCGAAGCTTTGGCTCGCAAGTGAGCGAGGAGTGAGCGAAGCGACTCCCATAGAAGACCTTCCGCCCTCAGTCTCCAGAATATGTGTCAAGAGCGCCAGTTGGCGGAGGGCGATTACGGTGGTGCCACGGGTTCATTGCGGGAAGATAGGTGAGTTCCTCCCGGCGGCATGCGCACTGAAAAGCTTGAATCAGGAACGTGTTCGATTTGCTTGAGCAGGCGCGAGCTTCTGTGGCGAAACTGGAAGGCGAGAGGAAGGTCCGAAACCGGAAGTTGCAGAATTCTTGCTTCATCATCGTCCTCAGGCACTCATTGCCTCCTCTCAGCGTACCGAGGCGGACCTAGCCGACCTTCAGCTGTTGAAGGACAATTCAAGAGCCGAGCTGGCGGTAGGAAATGTCTGTCCCCGTACAACGGAGGGCTGCCAGGGACCGACTGCGCGAAAACTTCAGGCTGCTCGAGAGAATATGACAGTCATGATGAGGATGATGGGGCGGTTAATCGAGTTACCTGAGAATGAGAACCTTAGGGATGAGCTGAGAGAGGCCCTCGGAGATAGTGAGATCACAAGGGAAGTGTGGCACTGGATGTGTGACCGACGATTGAAATGACTTTGAAGTAGCGGAGGTTTGACATCTCCCGTGGTCGGTTGATCGCTAAATTGTTCGTCGGGGTGCCAGGGGGGCAGTGGTTCTGTAGGTCACAGCTTCCGTGCAGCCCTTGCTCGCTATGCTGATGAGATTACCGGGAGGATCAGCACGATAAGACGAGAAGCTCAGGTTGGTGCTCATTGTTCTTGGCTTCTCTCAGACTGTTATTGTTCTCTACCAATGCAGCCGGCGGCCAGTCGATTCTGAGCGTCCATTGCTCTGAGTGCCTGTCGTCGTTTTCTAAGTGTCATAGTTCTGAGTATTTCTAAGTCTGTCAGGCTGGGGTGGAACCAGTCGCTGCCCACTCGAACTCTGAGCGCGGAAAGCCACTGGGGAGAGATCGAGCTCGAGTTGGAGCGTCAGACGTAAGGCTTGACTATGATGGGGCGAAGGGGATTTCCTGTCGTAGACGGTGGCGTTAGCAGCCTGCTAACGCAATAACCTGCTAATAGCAGGTCTTTAGACCTCAGTCTCAGCCCGGCTCTGTAGATGCCGATTCCCTTTTGTCGCGAATGAGAAGTTGATGGCAGGTCGGATGCGGGCGGGCTCAGAAACGGCGGCAACCCAGCATTCCGTTGAGGTTCAGGCGGCACTCGGAAGGTGAGGCCTTTTGTGTGTGTTAGCACTGCCCGATGTCATCAGAACAGGGAAACGGTGTCGGAAGATCGATGCCTTGATGAAAAGGTAGAGGGCGAGCGTTCAGGCTTCGACGGGGAAGTGGAGTCATACATACTGTACCCTTTATACTAAATGGTCCGGGCTTGTTCTCAGATGAGCACTGCATTGGAGCATACTAAAGATGCCTTTCGTGTGGAGATCGGCCGCTTGGAAAGTGAAGTTGTGCAGCTCAAGCGCTTGTTCGAGCAAGAGCTACGCCGGGTTAAAAATGAAGCAGAGTGAGAGACCCTTTCGTCACGTTCGGGTGGGCCGGCCGTTTGATTGTGATTGTATTTCACGGCAGAGTACCTCATGTGCTTCTTCCTGTCGTTGTATAAAAAACTTGTTTTAATCAGGCTTCGACTGGAGAACTTCAAACAGCACACTGAGCAACAGCGTGTGGAGGAGCGAAAACGAACAGCACTCAAACTCGAGGACGTAGCTCGAGAAAAGGAACGGCTGGAGATGGAAAAGGTGACTCGCGTGTGGAGCTTTCCAACGAGCTGCGATTCATCGGTTATGGCAGCGTCTGCCCAGAGCGAACTTCACAAGGCATTGCCAGCGCGGGTGTCTTACTTCAGTTTCGGCTGCAGAACAGCTTGGACGTGGCTCAGAGGAAGCTCTCTGAGCTGGGTTCGAAGAACAGCCCGCTCGTCAATGGGGACCCTGTCGTTACCGAGATAGATCCGCTGGTCTTCGCAGGTCGAAATACTTATCGGATTGGAAGGATAGGTAGGCTAGTATTCTATTCGAATACCGACGACATTCTGGCCAGGCAAACTGCGTTCTCCGATCGCGAGCTCTGGACGGCGGATCCCGGCGGGGAAAGAGTCAGAAGCGCCCCTGGCCATGGGCTCTCTGAGTCCTAGTTTGCCGGGCGAAAGTTTCGGGTTATCTACGATCTGTTCTACGACTCAATCACCGGCAAAAGATCGGAGGCGACCATCCCGGCGCCTTCAACCATCATCGAGCTGCTCGGCGAGTACGACGGTAGATCCCAAGCACCGATGCAAAGCGTTCGTAGCAGAATCGGCGCAGCTCAACTTCGAGGATGGCTCGGAGCCTGCCAGGCTGTGAACGTGTACCGAGTATACTAATCAATCAGCTGCAAGCCATTCGCCCTGATGACAAGGCTAGCGGAAGCCCCGCCTTCCGGTCTCACTCGGCGTGCTTCTGT
This sequence comes from Perkinsus olseni, assembly GCA_013115135.1. Taxonomy (NCBI): domain Eukaryota; phylum Perkinsozoa; order Perkinsida; family Perkinsidae; genus Perkinsus; species Perkinsus olseni. Next base: position 180,323 of record JABANP010000027.1, on the reverse strand, counting down.
CTGTGTACATTATTTTTAGATCTGCGTAGGGTCTACTCCTTCTGATAAGTCTCGAATCTTCGAGTTAATAGAGTACCCTACCACTTCCAAGAAACGCGCAATGCATGCGTATTACGTCATCAAATTTCATCCGTGCTTCTGCTTCTTTGTTCATTATCGAGGTGTCCTTGTCGAGTTACAAGTCTTCATCTCTCTGGTGTCAAGTCGGATCAGACGACGCGCTTTGAAAGAAACCTCGAACCGCCGCCGCCGAAAGCCTTGATGCCAAGTGAGGTCAGGAAAGATGACGATGGGTGCTGAAGGGTACTTACAGGTTCGTTTTGGAAAGGCACTTTCACCTCTCTGGAGTTCGAGAGAGGTGGTTCGATGCAGTGACTCTGTCATCCTGATTATATTTATCACCATTGGAGCACCATCGTTAACTCGAACACCACATGATAGGATATCATTGGCATTGCCGATTCGCGACATCAAGATCATCCAATAGGAGCATGCTGAGGATAGTTCTTGTGAAGAGCTATCTGATGGTTAGGGTAGTCGACGCGGACAGTGTATGCCAGGAAAAATGCGTAGCTGAACGGCCAACCCAGTACTGTAGCTGAAATAAGACCCTGTTACCACGAATAATACGTACCCGCCTGCAGTACGCTTGCAGTAATGCTTCGGGGCGCTGTCAACCACGATAGAATCTGCAGTGGAGATTCTTCACTATCGCCGAATCTGAGTCTCGGCAGTGGCAGAAAGACCAGTGTTTCATCCTCGACATACGAGAATCCGTGGTTAGTAACCCTCCTAAACCCGCTCAACTTTCCGTGATCCTCTCTGGTGTCTGTTTTTATCTTCCTTTCAATGCCTTCGAGTATGCCTGGTAAGCCAGGACCTGGCTGCCAGGTATATAACTCAAACTCCAGTATCTACAGCGGATATCCAGAAGCTACAGTATGTATAGCCCGTTTGGAGTAGAAATTTGGAAGCACAATATACCAGGAGCGGGGTCGAACCCGCGACCTTCTGCGTGTAAGGCAGACGTCATAACCACTAGACTATCCCGGCGTGGACATCTTGGGCGCCTCGATGGCGGCCACGTGTAAGAATGCTCTTTCGCTTATGTCTAGGTAGAGACAACCTTTCCTCAAATGTACGAGCTCCCTTCAAACGAGATGGGCTTCAAAAGACGGCGACGCGTCTGCCGCCATCGGCGTGCTGTCGGCCATATTGACTCGGCTTGTGCTTGCGCCGTACGATCCCGGAAATGACTCGGGAAAGTGCCGCGCGGAAAGGAATTCCTGTGTGTTTCCAAACCCACAATTGACATTTGATTTCGCAATAGAGCCGTGTATACTCCGCTACCGATAAATCAGCACATCACACCGCCGTTGCGGGGACACTCTGCGTAAGCAGGTCTTCGGGCTTGGGTGCGTTGTCTCGCTGGTCTGGAGCTCGAAGGTCGCGGTAGTGGACGACGTTCCAGTGGTTCCTTTTCCCATCCACACATGGCGTCTCGGCCAGAGCATATAGCCCCGCCGGAGTTCTTCTATGATGAAGATATGGCCGAGAAGTAATGGGGGAGTTTGGCATTATACTGGCTGATAGCACTGCGAAGATCAGTATTGGCAAACGAATTTCCATACTCATGTAGTCCTCTATTGTTAACTCGGAATATTCAGATACGCGGCGAACAGCCGCATGATTGACATCCAGAGCAAGATGACCGAGCGAGCCATCGAGTTGATGATGCTCAGTGATGACGAACCAAGCCTGGTATTAATAGCGCACTTTGACACTTGGCTCCCATTCTCATCAACAGGTCCTGGATGTTGGAGTAGGCTCAGGGATTTCAGGAGGCGTCCTTGGTGATCATGGCCATTTCTTTGTTGGTCTGGATATATCGTCAGCTATGCTAAACGTGGCTCTAGAGCGAGAGGTAGTATCGAGTCTCTCTATGAGGTGGTGGTCGCCGCAGGATTGTGCATCATCTCACAAGGGTTGCCGTACATCTCGCATATAGAATGCTGATTCAATCAGCCTGATGAAAAGCGAGTCTCGCTGCGTTAGTGGTGATGTCAATGCCGTAGTTGTCAGGTTGATGAGAGCGGAGACTTTCTCCTAGGGGATATGGGACAGGTAATTTTCTGTACTTCCGATTCGGCTGACCCTAGTCACCTCATACCTAGTGAATCCACCTGAGAATCTCCTATGTCAGGGCTTTGGGTTCCGTCCTGGCACCTTCGATGGATGTATATCGATCTCAGCTCTGCAGTGGCTCTGTAACTCGGACGTTAAAGGTGATGAACGGCCGTCCCTATGTCCCTCGGTCATATGGTATCTTCAGGTCATGAGCCGTACCGACGGCTGAGGAAGTTCTTCCAGGACTTATTCAATTGCTTGAAGAAGGGCGGTAGAGCCGTACTACAGTTTTATCCAGAGAGTGGAGAACAGGTAGTGACTAGGCTTGCCGCACATTCTGTTTGCTCGAGGATGAGTTCTTCAGTGGAGCCGAATGTTGTAGCACTTATCATGATTGCCTCATCAGGTTGAGATGATCACAAGTGCAGCCATGCGTTCGGGTTTCGGCGGCGGGTTGGTTGTCGACTTCCCTCATTCTTCCAAGGCGAAGAAGCATTTCCTTGTCTTATACGCGGGTAGTAAACATTGTTGCCTCTCGGCCACCTCTTCGAGCTTCTTCCGTGCGCTACTCGACATAGTCTATCGTAGCTCATTGGGCTGATCGTAATTCGAGGTCGTGGAGGCTATTTTCGCCACATGAGGATTGTTTCGGAGCTTGTGATAGGTTTCGGGGATTGGGTTGCTGGATGGTGTGAACTTAGGCGCCCATTCGGTTTTCTAATCTTCTGATAACTTGGATTTTCACGCGGCCAACTTTGTGACGTTGCTATGCAGGATTCAATGGGGCGGTGCCGCAAGGTTTGACCGGCACAGCTGGCGGTGATGCACTCGCTGAGGGTGGCTCGGCTGTGCGGAACGCGGGAAGAATGAACGCGAAGAGAGGTCTGAGAAGGAGAGATCAGATACACGAGGGACGGGTAGTTTTGCCGTAGAGGGGCTGCTGTCGTCACTGAGTGGCTTTTGCGCTTTCAGGCAGCCGTCAAGTCTCGCAGTTGGATTCAGGAGAAGAAAGACCGTTATCGCTCCCAAGGGCCGCGACGTCAAGCATGATTCGAAGTAAGACGTCAGAAGTCTCTGGCTTGGCTCATTTCGACTCAGGTACACTGGACGGAAGAGGAAGCCTCGGTTCTGAGGTGGCCTAGGCCGGTAGGAGCCACTTTGGTGTATTGTACGTTACCTACTACAATAACCTCCTAACGTTGATAAGCTCATCTAGTTTCTACGGATCCGTACCGCCGGTTTCGTTCTGAATCGCGCCGAGATCATCTCAGTAGGGGTTGTGGGGGTATGGCTCGCCTAGTGGACTCCTGTTAGCCGCTTGTCCCTCTTTTTAGTTTTATGCCATCCCAGGCCGGCTTGTGTTCCACCCGCTGTAGCCCTAGGCTGCTCAGCCTCGCTGCGAGGGAAGTCGTGTCTGGCGCTAAGAAGGCTGCCGCACCTCGTAAAGGTGGAGCGAGGGTGGCCTGCAAGAAGGCTCCAAAACGTAAACTTAGCGAGACGGAGGTGGCGCTCCCTCGTAAAGCGAGGAAGGCGCGTAAGAGCCCTCCGCCTGCTCCGATCAAGGAAGCCCTGACGGACAAACCTGAAGGCCCGGTCACTCGGAGGTCCAATCGTTCCACCGCTTGCGAGCCTATCAGAGATCGTCTTGTTGAGGTAATTGGGGTCATGTGTCTCGGTTGATCGAGTCGGTTGATCGAGTTACTGTAGTGGCCGCCTCGCTGGTAGTGTTAGCGCGCTCAGTATTCAATAGCATTTGTGCCGTCGACTGTCCTATTCTACTCTTCAACTGATATCCTTGTTACCGAAGATCGAAGCGCCTCCAGGGCCTTTGTCATCCGACCTCGTGGCGCAATGGAAGCGCGTCGGTTTCCGGAGCCGAAGGTTGCGGGTTCAAGTCCCGCCGGGGTTATTTTCGTCGTGTTTTGTTGTCCCGCTTGCTGCGAGTAGGATACTATTACTGCTCATTCCCTGGTTCCCCATGTTGCTCATGGTTACCTGAATTCTTCCAGATATGCCAAACTATCGGCGTAATGCGGCTGAGTACGTGCGAAGTGCCGACGAGACGAAGTCGAAGGCTGAGCAAGGCTGCTGTCGCGAAACGAGGAGATGCTGGCAGTAGGCAGCTCCATTTGGTGAGTTCGTTAGGCATATCTTCCCCTCAATAGCCTGTTCGCTGGAGTAGGTTCATGAGGTTGTCTCGGACTACAGGAAATGTCTCGGCTACGGTTTGTTCATGAAGGACTTCCCCTCCTGCGAGCTGAAGATACTCTTCGAACGAAGCTTCTTCTCTGGCTGCAGTATGCATTGTGCCAGCTTATGCGTAAGGAAGCTCTCCTTTTCTGAGTGGTAATTGCTTCGTGACTTGTCAGATATTCGAGGAAGAGGCGAGTAAGGCTCGCCCCGTCGTCCTTGGCTCCTGTCTCTATCGATATGACTCGGTCGCCCGTGATGCAATGATCTTGCTCTTTGCCACGGCGGACGAACTCAAGTTCAAGCGAAGTAAGGCAAGGCCACCATAACGACTCGCCACAGGCACGCCTTCAGGCCGAACTACTTTCTCGTGCAGAGGACAGGGCTTCGGCCGACTTCTCGACGACGTACTTTGCGCATGGTTGAGGGAGCATCGGGAGTGCCGATCGGTGTATGTCGAGATGCAAGATGAGACAGTCACCAAGTTTTGGGCCAAGCTCGGGTACTATGAGGGAACGGCGGGCTGGATCGGCAGGCATTCGGTACTAATATTTCAGATATGATAAATTGAGCAGCCGTATCGATCTCAGTCAGACGACCAGGGGCTTCGAGGGCACCGAGTTAGCCCGCAAGAAGCTCGGATCTTGAATTCTTACGTCAACTAGGCTTTCCGCAGCGTCCTAGATGACTACACAATTTTGCCTTGCGGAGAGCCTCTGTAGATAGGACAACCGAGTTTTAATTCGTTCAAGGTGTGCTCCGTTGCCATGTGCGGATCAGTTTGTTGTTCCTGCTACCCATAATACCCGGCCCGAGGATCGAACTCGGGACCTCTATAATGACTAATATCTGGTACTGGTAGCGTATCAGGTTGCTTGTTCCACGTCTGCTGACCGCCTTAGACGACTAGAGCCAATTTGTAGACTATTGTTAGACTTAGTTACACTTAGTATATTTCAACCTAAGATACTCACTTCGCCGCCGACGACTCCCGCTGGTGATGATGACGATTGTTTCGCTTGCTGTTGCGTTCGCGGGAGGTGAGGCTTCATGGCAGCTATTATGTGATTGACCCTCATGGCGAGCGGCGGAAGATTTTTCGGCAAGGAAGTTTTCAATCCGAAGTTCATATGCATGCAGATACTGGCCATGCAGGTAGGAGGGAAGGACTCGTGTTGCCGTTGGTGGAACCCCATCTCTTCAGGCCTGCTACTACCTCCTGTTGGTCGCGGGAGTATGTACCCTCGACCAACTCTGTGGTTTGCCCGTGGCTGTGGTAGTGCGTTGCAGCTGTGTGTTAATGACAAGGGTGGTCTTCGTCAGAGTCGACTCTTCCGAGATGACAACGTCGGGTTTGGGGATACTGAGAGCACGATCATGACCACTGTTTTGGTTTTGATGAGTCCTCTGATGTAAGGTGGGTGGCGATGAGGAGGAATCTTATCTCGAACAGTGCACTTCACGGAGGGGTTGGTGGTATCTTAGTAGGCCGAGCACCGGTCATGCTTGGTGTCCTCAGGTCGATTGTTCTTACCTATATAGTGGAGCGTGCTAAGAAGTGCTTGGATTTCGTTGTAACGTATCATATATGGCACTTGACATCGACGTGGATCCAGATGGGCCGAATACCCTCCTATTGTAGTACTTGGGAGCGCATACCAGACCATGCACGAATCATGGGATACCGGTTGGTCGTCTCAGTTTCATGGTGGCTCTGGCACGTCGCCGCTGCAACGATAACGGTGCTGCTTGGCGAGTAAGGCCCCTGACGATCGCACTGGCTGTCGCGGTTTCCGCTGCTTTTATCGGGAGCCTTCCACCAGTCCCCTTGTGTCCATCCTCACCGTATCCCGTCAGATATCTTTGCATGCAGCTGGAAACTCGCGAGATCTCACTGGGTGGAGGGAACGCTGTTCTGGAGCGCGAAGAGGCAGCGGCCCGACAGTTCGGCCATCCGAAGCATTCTGCAGACGGACCGTCGACCGGCGGCACAGAGCCGCCAGTAGAACTGGATTGTGTCTAGCCATTGTGTAACACTGTTTGGATGTGTACTACTTGTGTAAGATTATCATCGACTGTTGCGCGGCGTTGAGTGCTCAATTCAAGTCTAGTCTGATAGCGGTGCGTGCTAGTCAGAATCCCGTGATGGCTAGAGGCCCTTCCGGTGAACTGGACAACGTCATTGATCCTACCTGACCGTCTCACGGGTTGGGTCGTGGTGGGGTGTACTGTCTCGTGACCTGTTGTTCATAGAGGGTCTCGTGCAACAAGGATGAGAGTCCTTCACTCGGGGAGTTGGGCACTCGGGAGTATTTCAGTTTGTTCCTTGTGCGTGTTGCTCGACCGCTGTGCAAGATGAGTGCGCTTAAGCTGAGCACCATTGGCATCGGCTTGGGCTCTACTATATGCCTGTGAGTCGGGCCTCGCCTTCCTCTCATCTTGGCGGATGACCTTCTACTGTTGTGGCCCATCGGTTGCTGGCCCCGCTGGCAGCGTCGTTGTTAGGTGGGACTGCTACTATCAAGAGGACCGTGCCAGCTGCCACTCCTATAAGGACGCTATAAAAGAATGGTGGGCCCTTAGGGGGGCTCAGGTGACGACGCCTCCCTTCGCCTGGACTGGTCCCAGCCTTTGCCTCTCTCAGTGCCTCGGGTTCGTGGCATCCAAACTCTTCTATTTGGAGTGTCGGGACTTTGCCAAAACGCAAGAGTACATGCGTCTATTGAATGGCAAGTCAGACGGCGTGGATGCGGACAACTACGAGAACCTCTCTCGAGTTCGGTGGATGAGAAGAGGGTGGGTCTTCCTCGATCACCCTCTCCCCTGCTGTCATGTATTTACTTTTGCCCTCTCGTCTACGGTGAGAGTCGGCAAGAGTGTCTGCAGCAAGGGTGCCTCGGCTGCTCGTCGTTGGTAATTTCAGCTAGCTGGGTTCCTTCGGGAAGGCCTCTCAGGGGTGCCTTTCCCTTGTTCGCGCCTGAGATTCTTCCGCGTGATCTCCTTTCCAGGTGGATGCTCATGGACAAGTGGCGGTATTGGCGGAATCTTGGCCTAGTGTGAGTCGCCTACTGGCAGTTCCTCAGATTGTCATCGTGTCTGCGCACCTGGCTGTAGCTCAGTTTATATGGACGCCATCTGACAGGATTCCCGATGGCTGTGCTCGGCGTGGTCACATGGCCGTGTCCTGCTAGGTTCGATAATATCGATCACCGATATCCTCGAGCCGTGAGCCACCTCCGGCGGATAGCGCTGCTCCCGGGGGGCTCGCGGCTCTACATCAGCTGCGAGAAGAATCCTTCCAGCTGGCTCTACACGGAGCCGATATCATCCCGGTTCATTCAGGATGGTAGGGAGAAGGCACTCTTCGAGGCTCGTGAAGGGCCTTGCTCGGTGCAGAGGATGTGCGAGAATACGTGCGGGCGGTCTGCGCTTGCCGTGACGAGAACTTAGCGATGCTGCAGGGGAGTCCTCGGGGGGCGTTGGACCTTTTCGACAACCTCATCAAGGAGAAGAAGCGATTGGTGCAGGCAAGGCTAGGTGGGTTGGACGACATGGAGTTGGGCTGATCTCAGGACATTCGGAACTGCCGCCTCTTCGACCGGGAACGGAAGCCGGTGCTGTCTAAAGTTGTAGGGGGGCATTCAGTTCGTCGGGCTTGGCCGGACGCCTTCTGTTGTTAGTTGCGAGCTGAAATTGAAGCCCATGGATTGTACTTGGCGGCTCCCAAGCGAGCTAGGTTGATGAACCTGACGATACCGCACAAGGCGGGGGTGGGCTGAATCGAGCGTTGAGTCGGGAAGACTTGCTGTGCTCAGGACCCTGAGAAGCCTATCAAGCTGGACTTGCTCTTCCCGAAGCTGTCTTTGCTCATCGACACCTCTGTTGTAGCAGATGAAGATTCTAGAGACAAGTTCATGGCCCTGACCGAGGAGAGGGTACTCTACTGTCTTCTGGGCCGAACCATTCTCGCCCCTCGACTCAGGCGCCGGTGTACGCGCCCTTCCTCTTTACCGGCAGCGAGCTCTTCCCGGAGTATATCGTCGGTATCAACTTGTCGGACCAATGGCGGCAGTTTGTCATGGACCCCGACTCTGGGAGAGTAGGCCATCTTGTCTGATTCGTCCGCTTGCTGCTGTCACGCGGATGGCAAGGTACATCTTCCGGAAGGCTGACAGCGACGAAGTGGTTGAATACAGCGATCTGGCGCCCGGCAACTCGTATAGGGTGACGCTGAAGGCGTGGAAGACTAAGCTGGGCCATTTAGCGGAGACCGACCTGCCCTTCGTAAGAGGAGAAGGTTTTTTCCACGTCGCCCTCGAACCCATTCTCTTCAGGCCTTGCGTCTGGTTGGATTCACGGAAAGTCCTCTGGGGGATCATCACGGAGCACCCATTGTGGAGGTGGTCTCCGACACAAGAGAGCCCGGTGACCCGAGTGCAGCACAGCTGTGATGCCACGTTACACGATGTTATGGTGTGTGGTTTCTGTGTCTTCGGTCGAATTTTGTTCGTTCCATTACTGGAAAAGCTCCGCAGTTTTCACTGACCCTTTCCGCCACAGCATGTTCAGCTTCCCGTAAGTGGCCACGCCTCTCATCATTTGAGATGTCCTTTGGTCAGGGCGAGGGCATGGCGATGGTACGTCGAGCTCACAGTATCAGAGAAGAACTTGCTGTGGGGGATACAAGGAGGTGGGGGTTCGTTAGTCGGGCCGGCTGCGACCGTTCCTAATTCAGTGGTGATGGGGTCGGTGATAGGAGCCTACAAGTACGTGGATAAGCAGGCCAATCGAACTAGTGACCACCTTGAAATAACATACTATAAGGTGAGGGGCTTGGGCTGCAGGCTTGGACGGTCCCTTCAACCTTTTATCAGGTGGATCGATCGAAAGTGAAAGAGTTCGAGGCGGCGTGGAATGAAGCAGCACGCCTCGCCCAGCGCCAGAGAGGTGAAGCTTAGATTTCGTCATCGCCTCAGTCACTATGTTATTTCGCAGGATACGAGTGGACCCGGATGTACAAGGCCATTGCGTGGGAGCAGTCTCCTTTCCAGTACCACCGCCAACTCTAGGCTGACGCAGCGAGCGTACTTTTGTTTCAGATACTTGTGTATGAGGATGTGGTCACAGAAGGTGGACAAGGATTACTTCCTTCGGCACAATCGGAACGTTCATGACGAGCTGGAGTCTCGGATTGAGGGTAAGCCAGCGAGTGTGGCGTTGCCGATACGGTTCTGTCAGCTGCCAGTGAGGGGAGGGAGATGAATGTGTACAAGTACGTTGTTGATGACTCTATTGTGAGAGTCATTCAGTGATGACTGTGGGTGTTGTGAGACATGTGTTTCGGAAGATGTGCTGCTTCGCGTTCACAGTGTTGTGAGGTAGTAGATCTCCCGTCTACGGGACATAGGGCAACCGTCTAATACTACACAAGAGCTGTACGTATACGTGTTGGTGTACAGTTGTTATTGCCTTCACGGCAACAGGGCTCCCTCACAATACGTGAAACCGCCGCATGCCGATAAGGTGTCCCAATCATATCGTACAGTTCATTGCCTTCGCGTGCCAAACCTCGACTCGAACACAAGACACCACAGGATTGGGCTATCATCTTGACTCAGCGGCTCAATTAAGCAGATATACAGCAATAGCCATATACAACCGCCGACCAAGCACGACAGGGCACTATGCCGATATACAACTATGAATCGGACGCTGAACCTGCCCCGTACAAAGAAAAAAATCGGTTTGCAGAGCACACTCGCCACAGTAACTGGTCTGAGCGTCACAGCATGCGTGGAACTAATGGTCAGGGCGCGCACAAGAGCCCTGCAATGGGCTGACACCTGCCGCTAGCTGAGACCGACAGAGCTGTGTGCCAAACACAAAATAGGGGACGAGTAAGGTGAGGTAACGACTCCGGCTCGAACTGTACCTCCAAGAACACGTGCTTTCCAAATCGAAACAGAGCGACCTCCTCGACCGGTTGACGAGTCCTTTGAATGTGTAAACATAGTACTTGCAATCAGGCAGAGCTTGATGAACCCACTTGTCAAGCGACCCGCGCTGTGTTCCTGCATAACTCTGTTCCAAACTCGACTCAACAACAACAACAATGAACACTAGAGACCTTAAATAAAATCTATGTTGGTGGCGGAACGAACGGCAACTTTAGGTCGGTTCAATACCAAGGATATTCGTGATAGGAGCCGTAGCGGTATGTAGTCAATCTCTTCGGGTCATCCGGACAAACATCGGAGATGACGCTGTCCGACGCAGCAGGACACCTGCCATCCCGAGTCAGCTTCAGTTCACCGTCATCTTCACGCAGGTAAGGGTAAGTATCCACGGTGAAGGTCGTGTCCCTCCTCAACACGTATGCGGTATCCGCAGGACCGTTGAGGATTTGCATGTGATAGGCCTCTTGATAGTTATCCGTTAACGTCACACGTGGTCCGAGCTGCCTGAAGGATCCATTCACGAGGTGGATGGCGGCCCTCTCCTTGCTCACACCATGATGTTCGCGAGTAACAACACCGCACAAGCCCGGCTATATTGGGATGACCGTCACCAAAGGCTCGTCATAGCCGCCAATAGGATTTCGTATTTTGAGAGTCCTGGACTCGGAGAAATGAGGAATTCCACCCCACCTCACATACTGCTGCAATACCAGATCGATGACAAAGAACTCGTAGTTAGCGACCGTGATAACTCTCACAGCCCATGGTCGCCGCGGGTCCAGCAGGAGGTGGCGGCATCGGCCTGTAGTGCCGTCTGTGGCCCAGCCTAGGTATGCCTGCACAGTGTCTCGAATGTCCCTACGGATGATGTAGAAGAGATGACCAGTGGCTATGAGGATGAAGATGTAGTCATCGTTGCTGACCATGTCCATCTTACGACTATAACACGTCGCCAATCCGGGCAGGCCGAGGACCTCCGAGGTAACTCCGGGCCGCTCTGGTGAGGCACTCAGGTCGTAAATAATCACCTTACGATTATCCTCACACAATACGAATAGTTGTGATTTGTTGTTATTATAATAGTAGACAGCCTTGGTACCTTGAAAGCCTGGCTGTAGTACCATGACCTCCTCTCCACGTTCTAATGGTTTCCTAATATATACACCAGTAGGGGTGGGATAGACACCACACAGATCCTCATTCATAACGAAGATGTATGATGGTGGTGGGTTCAACACCAACTCGCCATCAGGTGCCTCCAGCTCCCACCGTGTCCTAGTCAACCTCGCGCAAAACTCTCCTAAAACTTCCTTCAGATCACCACATCTACCGCGCGCCTTCACAAGATCCTCGAAAAGCCTGACCTCCAGGGCCATGGCGTGCGCAGGAGATTTCATTCGGGTAGAAAACGAAAAGGAAACTAACCAGTCCAGAAGAACCTCTCAACCTACGAATAATAACTGTGCTTGTGCCGCCATGAGCCCCGCCCCCGAGGGAAATGAGATGAACGCATAAAAGCTTTCGTTAATAACTATAGTGCTGAACTTATCTAACGAGGGCTGCGCCTACTGTGAGACGAAAGCGTGTGGTGTCATATTCCCTGTTGAGCGGTAGCAGTGTCATCCTCAAAACCCGGGAGCACGTGGGTACCGAGCCGAGTGTGCGGAGGATAGTACCCGAGGTATGCGACCAGTAGTGGCGTTTCTATCGGCAACGAGAAACCCTGCCGACTTGAACCGTTAACGAAGATAGGGGACGGATCCCGCGGACTTAATGCTGAGGTCAAGCAATGTAGTCTTCTCATAATGCTTTAGTATGAAACGAAATCTGCGACGCTGGTATTATCAACGTTATTCAACAACCTGCTATTGATTGAAACGTTGCATTTTTTATACCCTTTTTATGGTACGGAATGCAGGCTTATGATATTATACTTTTAGTGAGCCGTTGGGATCCGCCCTGAGAAGCCACACGGCCTGACCTGCCCAGATATATAGCGCTACGACACATACAAGGGCGAAAAATTCTTCATAGTCTCATATAAGATGGCAGTGGTCCGTTGGCGGTCTCACCACCACTACCATGCATGAGAGGTATAGTAACGGTAGATAGTCAAGCGCTTGGGCTCATCGGGGCTAATATCCGACATGACGCTCTCTGATACCACAGACTTCTCTTCATCATCCTCGTCGTGGTTGAAAAAGGTCTGCACGGAAAAGGACGTATCCCTTCTCATAACGTACACAGCGTCTGCAGGCCCACTGAGGATTTGCATATGATAAGCCTCTCTGTAGTTGCCCGTCAGCGGGATGAGCATTCCGCGCAGTCTGAAGACCTCATTTGCCAGCTGAAGGTGAGCACCCGCTCGCTTCGATCTGCAATCCGCTCTGCGGAGAACAATGCTGCACAAGCCCGGCTCTATGGGGACAACCGTCACAACGTCTCGTTTGCTTGAGGAGGTGGCAAACGGTACCTGCCGTGTCTTGGTCTCTCTGAACTTCGGATGCCCGGATCGGTGTGGGTGTTGCGATAGGGCAAGGTCGACCACACAGATTACGTCGAAGGCAACGGTGAAGACGCGTAGGGCCCATGGTCGCCGCGGATCCAATAGAAGGTGGCCGCATCCATCTTGGGAATCATGTGCTAGCCAGCCTCGGTATGCCTGGACCGAATCTCGAATGTCCCTACGGTTGATGTAGAAGAGATGACCAGTGGCTATGAGAATGAAGATGTAGTCATCGTTGCTGACCATGTCCATCTTACGACTATAACACGTCGCCAATCCGGGCAGGCCAAGGACCTCCGAGGTAACTCCGGGCCGCTCTGGTGAGGCCCTCAAGTCGTAAATAATCAACTTACGATTATCTTCACACAATACGAATAGTTGTGATTTGTTATTATGATAATAGTAGACAGCCTTGGTACCTTGAAAGCCTGGCTGTAGTACCATGACCTCCTCCCCACGTTCTAATGGTTTCCTAATATATACACCAGTAGGGGTGGGATAGACACCACACAGATCCTCGTTCATAACAAAGATGTATGATGGTGGTGGGTTCAGCAACAACTCGCCCTCGGGCCCTGCCAGGGCCCACTGCGTCTTAGTCAACCCCGCACAAAAGTGTCCGAAAATCTCCGGAAGATCCCCCCTCCTGCCGCGTTCGTTCATCAATCCCTCGAAGTACTTGACCTCCAAGGCCATCACATGCGCTGGAGATTTCATCGGATAAATAAAATTGAACTGCCGAAGCTAAAAGAGCCGCAGCTCACCTCAACCCAATCAGAAGGTTCCGTGCCAGTCGCTAGTGGAGAATGCCGACTATCGGTGACTGTGCGACCGTTATGGCCATTCTCATCGAGAGAAATGGCCTTCAAGAACGTTTGTCCAACGAACTTTATAGAAGCACGGTTCCGCAGATGCGCTGCGAATTTCTTATGAGAGCTTGCAAGGTTGAAAAGCGAAGCTCTGAGAGCAAGCAGCAGTGCAGGCATCATCATGACCATGAAAGGCGAAGCGACGGCGGCGGAGGAGGAGGAGTCCCTCAAACCAACAGGCAACTTTGTACGTGACGGCAGCCGGAAATATACACAGTAGAAAAATGCGTTGCACGACATTGCCACGGAGATACCTAATCGGTATCGAGCGGAAAATCTTCATTTTCAAATACTGGGCTCGCCCTGGTGGGGGGTTGCAACCTCGGCACCGCTGCTGTTGCTGATGAGATTCCACTAGCACGCATGCGCACCTACGAACAGCGCATTGGGGGTTGTAGTTCTATTCCCGGACTCGAAAGAGCGCGTGTCCATCTTTACGAAAAGCCAGACTCGCCTCCTGCAGCTACATCAGTCGGCGTTAATCCCCACCTGATGGTCCCCGTGCAGCCGCAGAGCGTCAGCATCGTCGTCGAAATCAAAATCAAGTGACTCTTCGGAATCACTAGCTATGTTGTGATGCACCTGACCTCAAACGACTAAAGCCAAATCAATGCTACGGAGGAAAACCATCCTCACCACATTATCATCCCCCTTCTTAGAGCGCCCAACGTTCGCGCAGTATTGGTCGAGCGATGGTGCATCCCCGAGCCTAGGAGCCACCGTCAGCCCCTCTCCACAATCATAGCGAGACGTCTCACTCGCCTTCGTTCTCGCTAGTATAATCCTCAGTCTCCCGGCCAGCTCTGGTCAGGGTCGCATACTTCACGTATCTGTGAGTAGCAGTGAACCAGTCGAAAGAAGCGCGCCGTCCTCGGCGAGCGCGCCACCTCAAAGTCTCGAAGCCGCCGTTGCCCTCTAACCCAGCCGCAGCTCGGTTCATGCCGATCAGCAAGAGGATGATGACCACGATGAGGCCGGACGCTATCAAAGCCGCTGAGAAGACAACACCCGTCATGGACGAGGCGGGCCTTCCAGTACCTCTAGAAAGCGGACTAAAACTGGGACAAGGGACCTGTGCCTTGGGTGGCACGAAGCCTCCCTCGCAAGTGTCACCGGGGACTCTCCGATAGGCATCCGCGAAGTAAGCCCCAGAGGAAGTGCACTCCATCTCTTCCGGAGTTAGCACCAGCAAGTACCATCCCTGCGATCATAGGATGCTGTTTCCAGGAACGTGAGGTCTAACGCGGACCAACGATGGACTTCCACTAGGCCAGCCCGCCGTCAGCGTGAGTACCGCATCAACGTCAACCGGCCTGCACTCCGATTCGCCCAGCGTTCTTGCGAAGCCGAGCGCGCAGTGGTAGTCTTCGAACGTGCATGGACAGTTGTTCTTGAAGACGGGTCTCTCGAACTTCTCCCCTGATCAGCCCAGTGCGTGATGTAAGGAAGAGCGGCAGCACTCACCGTTGAAGCACTTCGCATGCGGCTTGCGGCGGACGTAGCTTGTGATTCGACCCAGGAGGCACGACTCGCCGGAGATCCTGAGCGAGCGTGTAGCTGGCCAAATGCAGCCTTCTTTGCGAGTATCGAAGTGCGCACCCGAGTTGCGAAATGGGGTGAAACCTCCAGGGTGGAAGCGTTCAGTGAGGAGAGCTCGGAGGGACTCACAGGCCAGCACTCGGTATCCACGTCTCGTAGTCGCTTGACTGAGCATCCGGGGCCCAATACCCGCTACACGTCCTCGGCAGAATCGACGAGAAGTCAAGGTGATAAAGCACACCTACGAGTTGACAACACAGTCCCTCATGGGGTCTATTAGACACCAACGGCTTAGCCGATCGGCGGCGGCTCACTATCGTAATCTCGCGTGCCATATATCAGGAACTTAGTGGAAGCGGCCGAGTCGGACGTGATGATGTTGTTGACGTGGAAGGGCTCCCCGTCGAGCTCGAAGTCATACCTGGACGAATCACTCGTAGCCGAAGTCCGCAGCCCTAGGGTTGTCACCAGTCAGCCCCCTCGGTCCACGAGAAGACAACATTGCGCGTTCTTCGTGTAGCGTCCGCCATGACTATGAGTCCTCCGTGATCACCGAACTCGTATGAGTATGAACCTAGAAGTCATTGGTCACTGTGGGAACGCTTTTCCGCTCGATGAATATTAACCATGGAATGCAGGATACAATGGAGTTCCACGCGCGATATGCTTGTCGCCAGCGTGTACCACGATCAGTAAAACACTACGCGACGAGTACCCCCAGCTTAGCGATAGACGGGTGCAACTCCGTCATTTCTGAATATAGACCTTTACATATATATAATTAGCATAGATTAATATAATATTAAGGTCGTACAGATAATATGCATACACCAAGATTTCATTTCAAGACAAAGCGTTTTAGACCGTCGAGAGTACGAAAGTCTTTCTCTGCTAGAATAGAAACTTCGGTCAATCCATCAGGCGCGGTGCTCCAAGGATTTTAAAGAAAGAGGAGGAGATCGATTCCTCGTCCCTTCCGAATCGAAGTTTGAAGGGGGATCCCGTGAGCTATTCTGTGCGTTGTAGCTGAAACCAGGACGCGGTTGGCTACCCGTGGGGAAAATTACAATTGTCCACACACGTGGGCTTTCTGAATCTACGCCACTTTCCTTGCAAGCACGACGATTGGCCAAACTGAAAACCTCGGTCGAGAGTGTGCGGCAGTCCCACACTCTCAATATGCTCCCCATCGCGGGGCTCTCTTGAGGGCTCACGCAATCCGCGCTTACTCCGAGAATACGCCGTTCACCACTTCCGCAGAAGCGGTGCACATATGTCAAGCTTTTTGGATGATTGCCTAGTCACTGAGGGATCGTACCCGATGCCTGAGGCCATGAGTCTTCCCAACGATGCTTGAAGCCCCGGCGGCACCCAGGCATCTCGGGTACGGATTCCGTACTACGGAATCAGTCCCTCTGCATGATCTCCATTGTCGTCGAGCGACGATAATCGACTTCGGAGCCGGCAGGCGGTTTTCAGTACTACGTTAATTGCAAGGAAATCCTGCCTACATCCCAGCTGGATTAAGTACGTGTGGGTATTAAGATGACATAGCAACAATATCAGCATTCCAGTGAAATGGTAATGATAAGATCCCCGTGAGTGGTTGCAGGACTGCAGGGGGCGGTCGAAGTTCTCTTGCATGTCAAATGCGGGAAGTGAGACTTCGAGCGGGAATCACAACGACGCATTCCGCCGAAGGCCTCGGTCCGAGACTTAGTGCATTTCCTCACTCACCCGGTGAGTCTCACCGTGGTCGCCTAGTTGCCGCAGAGATTCACCAGTCAGGGAACGGCCTCTGCAGACTCTCGCTATTATATATTCTTGGACCCTCCGAAATACCAGTCGCTCATCTTTATCGATTGGCGGTTCTCTCACTGCAACTGCTTGTGCTTTGGGTTGGGGCTCTCCGTCCAGTTATCAAAGCTGGGCATTACGAGGGTCGAGTGAACTCGATAGGCACACTACAAAATATCAGCATGGACGTTAGTCTGGAGAGGCATGATGGAACTGCCTCGCACATCACGATGGCTCTCAGCAGGCAAGTGAATCATCACTTGAAGGTCAGTCATATCGGCGAGATGCTTTGGGAGCAGCTAGGAGACGTGTGGATTTACAAGGCCTATCTGGGTTCGGGTGAAGCCAGGAGACTCGAGCAATGCTATTATCCCATGCGTGTGAGTAGCAAGGATGCACGAAAGCTGAGGGATCTCTACAGAATCTTTTCAATCCCGACACAAGCTCAACCTGCTCGAATCCGGAGGAATATGAAGTTATGTTCAGTATTTGAAGAGTGGTACTTATTTCTCGGAATGAAAGCTCTCAAGACAAAATCATACATCCTCACGCATCCAGCGTTGATGCACAGAGCCAACGGACAGCGACACCGCCAGCCTTTCGCTGATCGGGCAGATTCAAGGCAATGAGCAACAAATCATCGCGAGTGAGATGGCTTCAGCTAAAACAGTTGCCCCCGTCAACCGTCTCGGTGTCGCAGCTACAGAGGATGGCAATCTCTCATTAGGCTCGAAAGAGGTTGGTAACGTTAAACCGGAGAGCGAAGCGCCATCCCAGGCTCTACTAGTGAAAATACCATTGCCAGCGGGGTCGTTAGTCAACTACGAGGAAGTTGGGAATCTTCGTGCGGTGTGCCTCACGCTCAGTACCGAGGAGCCTGGTGGACATATCCTGGGTATTTTCACAATCATCTCTACAGCATCAGAACCATCCAATGAATCTTTAAGATACTTACAATTCCAGGATCCGACCGAGGATACTCCCTCGGGCAACGTGCTCGCTCTACCCGAGATGCGCGTCGATATGGGAGGTAGCGATGGCTGCTATAGGTTCGCCAGTAACGCCAAGCCCGAACAACAGGTCAGCCTTGATGCCTCACTTGAAGCCGCTGGCCGTGCCTTCGGTATCAACAACCTCACTCGAAACTCTATCGTACGGTGCAAGACCAGACATGAACGGGAAAAGAATCTCATCTTCGACCTGCGGCTGGGGACGTGTACTTCATGTACTGATCAACCGGACTTAACCGTTCGACTTGGCTATGCTCATCCCCTCACTGATGCCACTGACAACGTGATCGGTTCTCAGTCTCGATCAGCTCCGGCTCCATGGTGGAGCGAGATTAGGGAGGAAGGCGACCAGGGAAGGAAGCGACCTCATGATATGGCCGATGCAGGTGAAGGAAGAACCAAAGCAATGAAGATGTTCCAAAGCTCGTAGTGCGGGGAATGTATAGCCCTATACGGCATCGGGCTAAGCAGTCATCTTCGCGTAACCTCTACCATCTAGCTTATCGATTCACTCTGAGCATCTTTTCCGTGTCTTTTTCTAGAAGGGTGGGCGGTGAAAGTAACCAGCGTGCATACCCATCGGGAACATCTGTGTTTTCGCATGCGGAAGGTATCGATTGCCGGTATGGTCTGCTGCCCGATGGCTCTCCGCGGAGTTCCTCTGTTCTCGATGGTTATTGGGCCCAGCATCGTACCGAGAAATCGTCTTGCTGGAGGCTGTATACCGCACACAGCGTCAAAGTTGCACTTTCAGTTATGCAGCGTGAACCGATGATCGTGGACAGTTTGTGCTGATGATGATCACAAAGCTTAGCGAAGTCGTTGCTTATTTATCTTTGAAGTTACTCGTCGCGTGAAGTTCTTCTGGTTGAATGCTGGTTGATTCATCCTGTTCGCTCCACATCGCTCCGCAATCGACATCAGAGCCCCCAGTGTCACTGGTTCATGGACATTTTTTCTTTACGTGAGTCCACGATGGGTGTAAATAGCATACGTTAGCCTTCCATCATTCATGTTATCTATTTAACATACTTATAAACTATCAACAATCACGCGGCAATGGAGTCTCACCCGCGATATGAAAAACACTAGTGGAAAGATGAAGAACACTAGTCGCATTTTACACCTCGATTTCCGCGTTTTTCGCTTGGTGAAAAACGGCACTTCACGCATAACGGGTAAAACTCCGATATACATAGGAAATATCCTAATAACGGGTCTCACCCGCGTGGACCTCCTGCCATGTGAGACCACCATCTCGCGAGAGATACGTATTCATTTCATCCTGCTCATAGCGCAGATAGGGACCGATGTTGCCTGAGAGGAGTGGAAGGCGCGGAGGCAATCGACGGATGATGGAGAGAGCCTTTTGACATCACCCATGGCGAGGATGAGCCCAACGGCAGCTTCCGTCGCATAGAGCGGCACTGACGTTACTTCGCTCGACACCACATGGAGGTGGATCGAGCATCTGATCAAGACCAGTCCCTGAAAGCTTTCTGAAAGGCAGGCGAACCTCGATTTGGGGCATTCTATCTGACGACCATCATGATCTTCCGCCGGAGGTTCAAGATGCGACCACATGCCGCCATTGTCGAAGCTGATAACGGTACCTGTCCGGCTAAGTATTCTGAATGCCCGGATGGCCGAGCCTACGGATGTAGTCCTCATCTTTGGAGGGCTTCACCGCCCCATGGTGGCGCTGGAAGTCTATGCCCTCCTGAAAGGCGAGCGCGAGCCGAGATCACGGCGGGCTGTAGACCCTGTCACCAACCACAGGTTCATCATCCACTAGTTCACCTTCCTCTTCGGAGAATTCGACGGAAGGGTCATCAACATAGTTCGCTATATACACGCCGTCCATGGATAAGATACGCTCTATGGCCACCTCTCCTTCCCTGGTTGCTTGCCTGAGCCATAATCGCAGCCTCGGATGCCGACGAGGGGGCGGTGACACGGGGAGTTGCCGGCAGGCCAACTCGAGAAGGAGATAAAGTGGCCTTCGAAATCTTTCCCCGGTACTTAATAGATCATTTGCTTACCACATTAGGCAGGCTGAGTGAAAACAGCGCTCCCGTTGCATCGCTGGCGTAGATGTTGCCGACCTCTCGACCGTTCTTCCAACCATGGTGGACGTGAAGCATGACGAAGCCTACCCGTCGAGAGCTTTTCTCCTGAAGACCTATTCATTATTAACCCAATGCCTACCATGTGAGGCATCCAGGATAGTGTAGCTATGCTGCTCTAGGGCGACAGGGATCCTTGCCGTAGCGAACGTCCTGGCTCCATTCGCCGACACTTCAAGCCGTACAGTAGTCTCTGAGGGCGCGTCTTTGGCCAGCAGTACGTTCGACGGGGCTCACCGCTGCCGGGCACGGCTTTGGCGACGAACAAGTAATCCTTTGGTCATGACGAACTTGTTGCCTCCCGCTATCAGGGTTGTGACCGACTGGCCTGATAATAGATATTAGACGGGACTTGGTGCTCGGGCGGGGCGGTTTCCGAGGTTGACGAGTGAACGGTATAGCCCTGGTCGGCGTTACCGTCGTCATCAGTGCAGGCGAAGTCGACGTCCGAGTCCCATCCGTAGAGATGAGGTTGATCTCCTGACTTCTTCCTGACCAGTACCAGGGATTCGTCATCGCGTTTGAGTGCGACTGTTGACGCACGAAGCGTTAGAAGTAATGCAACAGGGATGCGGATCGCTCGTTGCAACAACGGTACGCGTCCTGCGCGGAGATCCGAATCGGGTATGATAGTCGCCTTACGAAGGCTGCATCATCGACGGCGAAACTGACGGTGGCCTCACTTGTGATGTGTGAAGTAGATTCTGTTGGCAGATCCAAATTTCGTTGAGCCCCAACTGAACTGTACCACATAGGACGCTACTAGGGAGAACGTCTTGCCGCCGTCCTAAAGCGTTCTAAAGCTTTGCTCCGCGCCATGACTGAGCAAATTACGCTAGTTCGGTAGAGAGCATGTTGGCAAGCATCTTCGGGGTCACGTTCGTGTGCATGAAGGTCGCAAGATTTGCTCCAGGATGATACGAGCGCCGACCTGTTTGGGCTAGTCAAAATGGCCAGCGCGATTCCGGGGTCAAGCCTCACTTCGAGTCCATCGGGTGGAACAAGTAGGTGTGAAGGCCTTGATGCTTCAGAAGCCTCCACGACCTGCCAGAGTCCTCGCTTAGGTAGTGCACCTATTACGGCTCTAGTGCCGCATCAAAGTCCAGGGCCCAACGGCAAATCCCTACGTGTTTAACTCCTACTAGGAGAACGACCTTGCTGTCTGTGGGGTGCGGTTCTATCTGTTTAATACGGTCGCTGTCAGCTGGCATCTCGGTCTCGTCAGTTGCTCCCCTGGACTCTCCGCATACTGAGATTGTCGCTCCACGCATTCAGCGCCTTACGTGACTGCCCCCTTCCTTCCAAGACTTTCTGTTATTTTCTGCCACGACAAGCCCGAGTCCGGCGATCTGAGCCCAAGTGGAAGCTCATCGAAGTTCACTCCTGTTTTGGGGTACCGGTAGACGTGCCCATTTTCCGTTCGCATCAGAACCACTTCTTGTTTCTCGCCCAAGTAGACAACATCGGCTACGGGACTGTCCGGCCTCTGAAAGATTTCTCTACTCACTCAGTGCATTCTCTGTGTGGTGCATTAGGCCCGATGAGTGTGAGATGTGCGGAAAACAGAGCAGACCTCGAACAAAAGCTGGCCGAAAAATTTCCACCGGACAGAAGTTCACCAAATCGAAAGCATGATCCGAAGTAAAAATCATGTTCGCAGCAAACGGTGGTTTACACGTACCATCTCCTGAATAGCAACCTTAGGGTCGCCTACAGACGGGGCCTCACATCTTGACGGATCAAGGAGGAATGAGAGAAGTACGAGCAGCCACTTGTGAGACGCCATTTAATAAATCCGGAACAACAGGCGTGATGGCAGGGCTCTATGACAAACATCGCCGCGCTTGTCTTGCGGCGATCCAGCTTCTAGGCCCACGGCGGTCGTTTCTAATTTCTAAACTTCATCGGCTCCGCGACGATTGTGGCAGAGTCCTCCGCTTACCATTGGAACCCCTGCATCACCGGGTTCGCTTTGGTAAATCTTCTATCCTGAGCCTCTCGCCGCTCGATCAAAGAGACACCTCGGGCGTAGCCGTGTCAACTGCTTTAGTGCACTATGCAAGTTGAACATGAGATTCCGGGGTGAATTCGAGCGACTGATAGTTTCCGACACTAAGGGCCTATCTCATAGGGACCTCCCTTAAGATTTCCAGTTAGAGGTCCCTCAAGATCTAACCGTAGGGTTTTTCATAGGGGCGTTAGGCGATCTAAGGAGCGTAAGGAGACCCTTTATGGGGCGTCAGCAGAATCCATGGGGCAAGTTCTTTTCTCAGTTCTCGTGATACTGTATTGCTAAAACGCGACATTCTTGATGCCACGACTACTCAAGAAACGCAGTTTAATGACCTTATTCATCTTCGTTAGAGGAAGGGAGGTCGACAAGATTGAACCAGGACGTTACTACGGGGCCACCTCAACTGTCGGCAAGCTGGGGTGGATAGAAATGAATGTCCTCCCAAGCGAGGATGACGGTGTCCAGACATGGTTCCTATTTGGCAATGCTACGATGAATGAGAGTGTGAGGATGCCACGAACGCCTCTTGAGGCATCTGGTCGGGAGCACACGACGGTTGTATTGAATCGGATTCGAGGTCACTTTTCCTTCCGAGTATCTGTGGGCGAGTTTGAGACGGTTCCTTCAAGCAACTGCTGGGGATTTCCGAGGTCAAAACGCTACATAACGAAGCTCCGCCCTGTCTACGAGAGCTTCTCAATCCCGAACAACCACTTTTTGACTGCATCGTTTCATCTCTGTTGGGCTTCGGGTAATTGGATTGTCTTCTTCGGCGGCGAAGCCAAACGTAAGAATGTCATCGAAGTCTCATTACCGGTGATCATAAAAAGACAATACGAGAATAAGGGAGAAACGTCCTCAAGAACCGCAGATGGTAGTATCGTTGGGCGAAAAAGACCTCCTCCTAATAACCAACTTCCGTCAATTTTTCAGGCATACTGGACCCCACAGCGCCGGTCAGAAGCACCTTGGAAACAACCCTAGGACATATGACAGGAGGCACCAAGGATCACACTTTGTGGAGTACGCCAGTGAGGACGCCGCGGGCTACACCATCACCCTCTACCGTTACCGAAAACGCGTCAGGAGAAGGGGTCAACAAGATTAGACCAGGATATTATTACGGGGCCACTTCAACTGTCGGCACGCTGGGGTGGATAGGAATGAATGTCCTTCTAAGCGCGGATGACGATATTCGGGCTTGGTTCCTATTTGGCAATGCTAGGACGAATGCCAGGGTGTCGAGCGAAAAAGATATGACCGTCGCGCTGAAGCGGGAATCACACGGGAGCAAGATTCAGGCAACTGTAGGGCATAAGATGTATAATATCACCCCAAGAAACTGCTGGGCTCTCCCGAGACACCAAGTGTTTGTGATCATGCTTAGACGCCTCTACAGTGCATTCTCAATGAGACCAGATAGCCAGCTGACTCCCTCATTGCACCTCTGTTGGACTGAAGGAAACTGGGTGTTATTCCTTGACAGTCGAAGTAGACGCGAGCAGCGGATTGATGAACTGTTCTCTCCAGTGGTGATGGCCGTGAAAAGAGATCAACATCAAACGAGTTCAGTTGGCGCATCCAAAAGCATGGCTGAAGGAAATAAACCGCCCCTCCAAGCTTTGGCCCTCCATCACCCGTCAAGCGTACGGGCGGTCGATTGGGCAAACGAAGTCGTTGAACCGGCTAAGCGATTGAAGAGTGAGTTCTGACAGGGCCTATCGAATGGAGTTAGGTGGCCCGAGTGACTTGTGGCTGTCTCTGATAATCATCAACCTGGCTATGGTCAAGGAGTGGCCATTACTATCATTGATCAGCACCTCCCGTATCAAGAATTTTCTCAGTGATGTTAATCATGGCTGTGGATGTTCCGAAATGAGAAATGCTTTGTGTTGCGGTCAGCAACTTGCTGAGGCTGAGCCACTCGAGGTTATGACACCTGTATGTCTGTCAAATACCACGACAGCGTCTCGGAATAGCTCGTGAATCACCAGACTAATTCAGACGTGCAGTAACTTACTAAGCTTGGTGCACAATGATCCATGGTTGTGATTGCCGGAGACCATGCTAGTGTTCTTTGGGAAGTTCGGGAGATTGACTCTTTTTCAAGCTCAAGATCTCAAACAAGTTCACAGCTCAGGTTTAGATCTATGGGTGTGTCAGTTCGAAGTCAAATGACATCGCCGGCTCAGTTAGACCTAGTAGAAACGGAGGCCCTATAACTTAGGAGTTGCTCCTCAAGGCGTACTTCAAAGGAAGGAGTCCTTACTGTTCCTTCCTTAAGGAGCAACTCCTTATAACTTTTCATTTTTAAGTAGGGTAAGGAACTTCCTTCCTAGCTACTCCCCTTATATCAGGTATTATATCCTTATATCCTTATACAGAACTTGAGGGTATATCCACAATGTCGACGCTGCATTTCTACTGGATTCATGAATTTGTTAACGTGAACGGTGTCGGGCGGATGTACATCGAACTACCGGGTTCATGGAACTTCAGTTTAAAACCAAAAAGGGCCCCGCAACTCAACTTCGCTGCGGAGTCATCGCGCATAGGATGTTCGATTGCCCGCAGACCTTTCTGTTTTCCAATCTTCAACGCTGGACTCCCACGGGGGAATCGAGTTGTGCATCACTGCTCTTCAGAAACATACTTCATCGCATAACTCACAACGCAACGCGAAAAGCTTCATTTCGCGATTTTCGCATTTGCGAAGGACTTCACAGAGGAAAACGCTCGAACGTCGTCGTGCTCGGTTACTCGACGGCGCTGGGACAGCGAAGGTCGAGGGGCGTCTGTATATTGACGAGGTGTCGCCTCCCTAGATATCGCATTTCGGAACGAATTGCTTGAGGAACTACAATTAACTTCATTAATTCGAACTTCATGATGACCCCCCCATGATGACTCTGACCACTGCTCGTATGAGGGAGCCACTAGTTCTTGGGCTTAGCTAATGTCATGGTAGTACGAGAGCCGGCCTGCTTGGGCCTATCAAAGCGACCGGCGCGATTCCCGGAATCGCGGAATCGGATTGCGCGGTCAAGCCCCACTTGGAGTCCGTCGGGTGGAACGGATGAGTGCGAAGGCCTTGATGCTCAAAAACCCCCTCGACCTCCACGAAAAATAGAGCAGACCTCGAAGCCAGAAGCCAGAAGGCCTCAAAATCACCGCTCAGTAGAAAGCATGGTCCGAAGTAAAAATGATTTTCGCGGCAAACGGTGGTTTACACGTACCATCTCCTGAATAGCAACCTTAGGGTCGCCTACAGACGGGGCCTCACATCTTGACGGATCAAGGAGGGATGAGAGAAGTACGAGCAGCCACTTGTGAGACACCATTTAATAAATCCGGAACAACAGGCGTGATGGCAGGGCTTTATGACAAAAATCGCCGCGCTTGTCTTGCGGCGATCCAGGTTCTAGTCCCACGGCGGTCGTTTGAAATTTCTAAAGTCATTTTTTCATCGGCTCCCGCAACGATTGCGGCAGAGTCTTCATCTTCATGTATTGCCATGTCTTTGGACTCCGCAGACTCAACGTGTTCGTTATCAGAATCGGAGGCCAGATGTCAATGATGAATCGAAGCGGAGCGCGGATTCTGCAATACCGCACAACCATCATGAGGAAACGTTCAGGGACACATAGTGGTGGAGACGCCTTCCGGCACTCAACGCAGTGCTTGTGTGCTCTGTTCATAGTTCCGTGTCCTCGGAACGCGACTGGAGGGCCCCAGGCGTCGTTGGAGCTCATAATTTTGCGGGTGGCCTGTGCTGTGTTGAATAGTGGTTTCTGGGTAGTGGCTCGATGGAAGCTTTCCTTATACATCGTGCTGTACGCGGTACAATCGCCACGTCTCTCAGCGCTACGGCCACCGGCTGTCGTGCCAATTCTAATTCTGGGTAGGGCAAGAACCGCGCTTTTTTTCCAGCTTTGTTGTTTAAGAGCTTTCTGAATGGTATCGCAGTCGCTCGTTGACCTTTTCGGAGACCACCTCGTCGTGGACGACGGTCGTACAGTGGAGAAACATCCTCGGCTCTAGAGGGTAGTAGATAGTGTCCATTTCCGTCATCGGGCCATCCCTTCTTCTTTTCACGCTAGGTTGCACGGCGGTTGGTATCTACTTTTCCGCCCACTGGTGTCCGCCTTGCCGGCGGTTCACTCCCGAGCTGGCCCGCAATTACGCCGATCACTACGTCAGCAAAGGGCTCAAGATAGTATTCGTTTCTTCTGACCGGTAGAGGTGCATCGGTCCCTCAGAGTGTTATCAAAGCGCAGCTACTCAGATCCGAGGCGGCTTTTAAGGAGTACTTCAGCGAGATGCCGTGGTTAGCAGTGCCTTTCAACGAACGCGCTATCAAAGAAAAGTTGTCGAAAAAGTGGTACTTGTGTCGCTGTCCGACGCTGAGTCCTGTGGTTGTAGGTTCAAAGTTTCTGGCATCCCGATGCTTGTTATTGTGAACCCGGAAGGCGAGACTATCACTACTGACGGCCGTACCGCCGTCGCCGACGACCCAACGGGGGAGGACCTTCCGTGGGTACCAAAGCCGATCACCGAGCTACTTCCTCGAACCTTCATCGACAAGGACGGCAAGGAGATAACTAAGGAGAGCTTGGCAGGGAAGCACCTTGGATTGTAATTTGGTGAACCTGGATGGGCTTCGCTCCGCTTAGTGGAAATCACTTGTGGCTTCGGTCGGCGAACGGACTGCGTTGAGGTTACCTCTGCAGGTACTTCTCGGCCCACTGGTGCCCTCCGTGTAAGAAATTCACACCCACACTGACGTCTTGGTATAATCACACGCGACCGAAGCTCGCAGACAAGTTCGAGATCATATTCGTGTCCAGCGACAACAGTCAAGGGGAGTGCGTATCTTCCAAAGGGCGTATCTTAGGTTGAAGCTGGGTGAACTCAGGTACAATGAATACCTAGCTACTATGCCATGGCCAGCCGTCCCATTCAGTCAACAGGCGGCGAAAGGAGCACTCGAAAAAGCTGCTGGGGTGGGCGGAAGAGGCTCTTCCGAAGAGCGACACGCGGATCGTTGTGAAATTCTGTGTCAGGTGAACGGCATCCCAACTCTGGCGATTGTCTCTCCTGAAGGTGCCCTGATCACCACTAATGGTCGTGGAATCCCAACCTGCGATCCTGAAGCCTGTTACTTCCCCTGGATACCCGAGGCGTGAGGACGATCTACTGCACTCATTCAGTGACCTTGTTACTCGTGTTTTATCGCGCAGGTACAACGACCTTGATGCCAATCCTGATGGAATCAACGACAACGCATCAGTCTGCATATTCTTAGGGCCCGGATGGGACTGCAAAAGCCTCGGTGCCATCAAGAAAAACGTAGAAGCCTTCGTCTGAACTCTGTGCTCAGAGCTCGCCTTCCCTGTTCAGGTATTTCACCCAGTCGCCGAAAAGCTGGCCTCGTACGACGTTAGTTTGTACTACTCTACCAATTTTGACGGTGAGATTACCGAACAGATTGCGGGGGCCTGCGGGAGTTTGGAAGAGCCTGGCGAGAAAAAGGCGACCATCTTGGTGGTGGATATCCCGGACCGTGGCGGATACTACCTGTGCGCCGAGAACGTCGTAAGTGCCGGGGCCTCGCGTGACGTGCTCGCGTCGGATAACGGTTAAATTTGTGTCATTGCGTTCTCTTCGTAACGTCCTCTTGGGCGCGTCCTGAATACACCACCGCGATCCTCAATTTTTTCTGTCCGTTTAGAGGTCTCCCTTAAGAACTACTACTAGCTCGTGTGTGCTTCAGGATACTCTAACTTCTACCGTCATCGAAGAAGCCTTCGAGAAATACCACAAGAAGGAGGTCCCTCGCCAGCAGATGAGTTAAGGGGTGCGTACTGCATCATCATCGTCGTGGTCGAGCTGAATCCCATCGTGCTGCTCGGAGCGTGGTGGTATGGGAGATTTAGTTTTGTTGGCTCAGTCGAAGAAACTCATTTTTCATGGGACTCGGCATTGCTGTTGGGTCCAGTACCTTCGGGCTCAACTATGATCGGGAAAGGGGAGTATTGGGGACCCTCTACCAAGATTCTTCTAGCATCAATAAAATTCCGGACTGGTATGGTACTGTGGGGTGCTGTAGAAGGCCGCCTTTTACTTAGTTCACCCGGTCCCATCCTCTATGTTCCGCGGCCGCGGTCGTGGCGCTATGCGCGGAGGGCTTCCGTGTGCCGCCTGGCGCCGCTCCGCTACCTCCCAGTCGGGCAGGGTTAAGCGCGAGACCGTCGTCGGCGGGGAGTGTCTCCAGCTCCAGTGTCTGCTGCCCCTATTCACCAGGGGTTGACGCGGACCACGGTGGACTCAGGACCGACCTCGCGGGAGCCGGCACCGATGCTTCCAATGCCGCAGCCCCTGCCTCCTCGGGTTGGCCCAGGCGCTCAGCCGAACGATGAGATGCTCCTACCGCGACCGCTGAAGCCTATCCCCTTGAAACCGCCGGATGGGACACGGGAGCTCAATAACCATCCACCGCTGTATGCACGTCCGACCTCCCTCCAACCACTGGAAAGGAGGCCGCTCGAAGATGAGCCCCTCTCTAAGCGTGCCAAGATCGATCGGGGTGATGAGGGCCGGCGTCAGCGAGGGTGGGATTCGAAAGATTCCGCCTCGGTTCACGCAAGACCCGTCCAGAATGACGATGATTCATCTCGGTATGCACGCCCAGCCGTGGTTGAAGAGCGCTCTTCTAGCAGCGTGCAAAAGCTGGATTTCGTTGCACCAGTGGAGACGACAGAAGATAATGCAACAGAAGACTTGTAGGCGGCAAGATTGTGTCCCCACGGCGATGGGCACTACACCGGCACAACAACCGCGTCGCTGCTCAGGTTTTACCTCAAGAAGGAGCCGATCACTCCAGCTCAACAACGTTCGTTGCTCCGGGAGTGTCTGGTGGATGTGCTGGTCATGCACGGCAAGCGGCGCGCTGATGGGACACGGTACATCGCCCATGGAGAACTTGTCTTCACGTTCTTCGATGAGATTGTTCTGAGGGGTGGCATCAAGCTCCGGGATCTAGTCCCCAGAGACGAGGTAGGCGAGGGTATCTGGTTGCTCCTTACACAGCGGTCCCGACCTGCGATCGACTTCGCGACGATGGGGCTACATCTAATGATGAAGCGATGGTTTGGTATGCCCCGTGGCCCACGGACCGAGGGCGACCTGCCCACCCTCAGCGGTCCTATTTCGTGTCACTGTCACGAGTGGACGAGCTGAAGTGGTGGTTATCAGATCACACTATGACTGGATCTCACTCAGGTCAGCCAGAATAATCTCCATGGGCTGCCGGGGATCGGCATAGAGGAAATTGAGGGAAGTTGCGTCACGTACCGCCCTACTGCGATGGATGCCACCAATCGGTTGCGATGCTCTCTGAAATACTGGGAGGCAACGCCGGCGCAAGTCGAGCTGGCTCGGGCTGCTGTATCCTATATGAAACGAGTCACGGGCAGCGATGTGATACCCTTGGGCGCGTACGCGATCCGGAATGGCCAGCCGAGGCGATAACCTCCTCAAGGTGGCTCTTGTACATGACGACGTGATATCTTCCAGGCTGCAACTGATCTGCGCCGCCGAGGCCAATGGCTGGTCTGTTGTGCGAGTCAGCAACGGTGAGTATCGCCCTGCTGCCGACCTTACCCGATTGGCCATGCTTCATGAAGACCCTGTTCCGCGGTATCTGCAAGTGCGAATACCAAATCTTACGTTGGAGGTTGAAGTTCATTTCATGACGGGTCGTGATCTGAAGACCGAGCTGCATCGGCTTAAAAACGAAGTGGACAGCGCGGAGCCCGAGATGGTTCTTCTGGCGAAGGCCATCAGGCGACTAATCCTCCGGCCATGTCGTTCCAACGAGGTCGATGCCGCGTACATATCGCTGCTTATGGTGCGGTCCTTCTACGTGAGTACGGCATATCGTGGTATGGGACTTTACCAGGACTATGTGGATTTACTTTGTTTCTTTGCTGAAGAGAAGGAGATCGGCGATTCCATGAGCGAGTGGACCTCCTCTGGCGAGTGTCTGGCGGGTGAGAAACGAGGGTGTTTCGGAGGAGCCTTTGAAGGAATGCATAAAGGCCACACTGCCTCAGTGTCGCTGGGCGAGTATTTTACCTCGTCTATGAGAGCGTAGACCTTCTCCCTGCCAGATACCATCGGCTTTCCGCGGCTAGAGAACCTCGTTCATGGGATTCAGCTATGCTTCAGCGTGGCTGACATATGGTGGCCGCTATACGTCTCTCAGTAGAATATTTTTGTATCATAAGTACCATTGTGCAGAGATTAAAGAGAGTGACAGTGCTGTTGTGTTCGAAGCAACAGTGGAGCACCATTGGACGGACCGGCGTGGGAGACCGTCGATGAATCGTGAGTATGAACTGAACCGAAAGCGAGTGGAATGAAGGGAAGATGCTCGTAGATGGAACAATCGGTGCCGAAACATACCGTGGACGGTAGGGTTGAAATAGCGACATTCAGTTGGCGAATGAAGTACGTCACTTTAAGCGTCGGGCTGCGAACAGGGACTTCAACTCCACGAATAAGGCCCTCGCTTTCATGCTTAAGGTGGTCAATTTTGCAGATAAAAATATCAATTTACGTAACATGTTCGCCGAGCGTGTCAAAAAGGAACCAAACTCGGGAGTATCACAATAAAGTGAGCAACTTTACACCTACCGTGAGAACAGCGAATGCTGTTAACCTTCGATACAACTCGAGGATGACATAAGAGTTGGCCGTGTAAGAGGCGGCCCCTCCTTATGGGATGGGGGTCTCCGGGAGTCGTTTGGCGACTACTGTGATCGAGGGAACTGCACCGGCCTCAAACGTGATACAGTTCTACGCATGGATGGAAACGCTCTCGAAGTCTAAACACTCTTCGTAAAATTTTTTGTGCAACACACGCGTACTGAACCGAAACCGCCCTCTTCTCCCCTCAGAGTTAAATCCGCTGTTCGAACAGGTGAAACTTAATCATATGTAGCAGCCTTTCCTCCCTTGCATGTGGTACCGGTCACTTTAAGCTCTAACTTTGACTTTCGAGCGGCCGCACCCACAGTGTCCTTAACGAGCTTTGGTTTGCTGAGCACCCCTACACTCCGAAATGGTAGGACTTGCCTGTGCCATAACGATGGCACCGCCACGGAGCCGGTAGAGTCGGCTTGAGTGCCGAGGTCAATATCACAGGTTATGCAACGCAACAATAGCAACGAATCGTTACGCGCAGTATCGTCACGCCTCATGAGCACGTCACTGCGCAACTGATGATAGTAACTTCCCTTGGCGAATGCGCTTGCTCAGGTCAGCTAGTACTATGTACATTCGACAAGAGTGGGGCCCGAACTGTCGGTTGCTTTTATCCTTCTGGTTCTCGAGGGGATAGCCTTCTTCGTTTTGCGCGCGCTCGCTTGAACGCATGCGCATAGCTTGTTGCTCCCAGCTGCGGCTAGGAGAAATTGAGGCTCTGTATTCCACCAGCAGTGGTGCATAAAGCTTAATTTAGCATAGGCAAGAGTTTACCGAGCCCGATGCCATTGTTGGTGTTCTATTCTGCATAGATCCTGTTTTTGTGTTCCGCCGTATCCGCTCTACCCTAACGTTTCACACAGCGAGCGTGAACAGGTACTGGGACACTGCGACCGTCCCAGCGACTAGCGCGAAAAGGCGAAGTGGTCCTATCCCCCATGGTTCTGGCGACGAGGCTCACGTCGGTGTGTGGGCGCGATGGTCGCGAGGTCACCTCTTGGTCTTCGCACTAGGTAGTATCCTAATCCTAATAACGACGAGCTTGGGAGAGTCGCATGTTTGGCATCTGTTCCAGGTGTTACGGTCAATTTTGAAGCACTTTCGTACCGTCAAATCACCGAATCGCACCTCACCTTGAGCGGCATTCGGCAGCAGAATCCTCGCTGAAACCGTCGCTGATGGAGATAATTTGAATTGGATTATTCGAAGATTTGCCAGGAGATAGGGCCAGCTCAAAATGGTAAGGGAGAATGACCCCGGGAGAGGGGTTCCGTTTCGCTGCTCTTCGGGCGGGAATAAGCAAATCCAATTTCGAATTGCCGCGTTGAATTAACACCAGCGCCACTTTTCAATCAATGAGGGGGACTAGCGCAATGCTAGGCCTTCAGTGCAAAATCCCGGTACGTAATGTATAGTATGCATAAAGTATTTCATCTAGATAAAAAACCGAAAAACTATAAATAGTGTTCAGTTCTAGCACTATTAGTAGTACTACCATTCGGACTAGTAATTTGGGTAATGAGTACTAGTAATACGACAACTACTTTTTTCAGTAGTACTACTAGTACTATTTCGCCCGATAAAATACCACTCGCCCGAAATCAAATCGGATGGATACACACGACGGGGCTGGAAGTGGGTCACTTTTCGAAATAATAAATGACTTCTATGAGGCGGCACATGGCCGTCCAACACGCTGTCTTAGAACAATACATGTACATTGGAGATTGAATTACACTTGTGTTTTTTGATCTCGGTTGCTCGAGAAGTGTGGGAAAGCCAAGTCGGTCATCAAGGCTGCCGAATCTACTTCGCTGCGTATTGTACGAAAATTGGTAAGCAGCTCCTTCTAGGGGCTAATCGATGAAATTCCCCGTTATTTGCTGAAGAGTGAATGGAGCAGCGCGCTGCATGGTGGTAACCAACAGGTTATCCCGCACCTGCTGCGACCAATGCACTCGGACTGAGGCAAGGATATTCCTCAAGCTCAGAGAGCGACGGTATGCGAGAGACGGCGAGGACTTCCGGTGAGGATGCTCGCGGTCTTTCGCAGGACGTAGCTGAAGATACTGACCTTTCTACTCAAAATTCTCCACAAACGCGAGAGCTTTCCCGGCAGCAGGAACTACATTGAGTACGTAAGAGGGCAGACATCGCTACTGAGCATCCTCTAGCATCGGGAACCCACTGGAGTGATAGCGGTAACGCAAGGGGATGAGAAGGGGCATAGGAGGAGGGGAAAAATCTCCCTGGGGGAACTGTCAGCAATGCTGACTCAGCTTAGTAGAGGTGACACGGGCCCACGATAGGGTTGATTAAAATCTAGTCTCGCGAACTTTGAGCGAGTCGGAACCCCACGCCAATCTGAGCGCTAGACCACGAAGAGGGAGGAGGCCGGGACAACACCAATCCGAGTGCCTTGACAGCAGCACCTTGCGATCTTGCCATTCTCGGAATCTGCTCCCCCGCTCTGTCCCCTTTTTTAGCGTGACGCTCCACCTTCTTCACCTAGGAGGTCCATCCCGTTTTCATGCCATCTCGGGAGCCCCCGCGTCAGAGCTTTGGAAGTCTTTCTGCCGTGTTGGGTATCCGGCCTCGTTTGAAGGCATACGATGGCGTCTCCCCTCTACCGAACACCCTGGTGGCGATCTATCTACCTTCTCTCTCGACGTGCTCAGCCTAGTGTGATCGTCGCGTGAGAAGAGAAAATAAGTTGCTCCAATTGCAGTGCTCGTGCTTTTCAATCTACTTCAAAATGATTGACGTCGCTGCAGCGAGTATCCGACGACAAGAAAGGGGTCTCCTGCGGTCGCAGGTGGGTGGGCCTATGCGACTGATCACTCAAGCAAACCGGCCAGGACGATCAGGAGTCCCCTTCATGCTCTTTAGGTTGTGGCTCTCTCAAAGAAGAATTTCATATTATCCCGTCGCTCGAAGCTCAGCATGTGCTGTGAGATCCTCCTGCCGCTGATAGTGGCCGCTGCGGCATTGCTGATACCACCCTTCGGCAATAAGACCGGCAACATAGTGAAAACGCTGGTGAGTTTTCCTCTCCACCTCTCGCCCTCAGACCAGTAGCTGTTCTCCCTCTTCAGCCAGCTGCCGACTACCCAGTGAGCCCCGGTGGAGGCCCTCCTGTGAGATTCGGTGCCTTCTCCTATGCCGATGAGGCCCACAGGCTCTACTCGGCCGTCAACCTGTCTTCCTCGGTCTCCTATGAGAACTTCTTTCGCCAGTCCAACTTGGTGGGCGTCGTAGCCGATTGTCTCTGTGGCACTCTCGCTATTGGCCCCGCCGGCTCACAGGAAGCTAGCGATTTCGCCGACTACCTAGAAAAGAGAATCGATAGCATTATGGGGGACGAGTCTCCTCAGACGATCTGCGGAGGGGCTCCTTTGTTGATGACGACAACCTCAATTTCTGATCCATCATCATACGTCAAGTCCACTTCTTACGGTTCCAGTAGCCACCCGAAGATCTGCTACTATATCGAGGTCGGGAAGGAGGATGAGGTTACCATCATGAGCAATGCTACTATCTCGGACGCCTGGAGCTCTAGTGACTTGAGCGACTACACAAGTTATTGGTATGCTGAGAACGGTGACTACCCGCACGGCGATCCAACTGACAACGGTCTCAATTACTACAATTCCCTCGACTTCCCCCCGCTCATGGCCACCTGGATGGACTATCGGAGAGGCTCCGAGGTGCCTGTCGCCGCGCTCTACCCGATGCCCTACCCATCGTACAAGGAGCGTAACTCTGGCACTACTATGAAACAAATTTGTGGGATAATCGGGGCCCTTCTCTTTTACTTTCTCTGCGTTTTCTGTTTCGAGGAAGCTCATCTCAGAGAGACGTGGCCGCCTGCGAGAAGGTAAGCCCGCTATCTTTCTGTCTATCCTTGAGGCGATTTTCAGGTATGCGCATCATGGGCCTTCACGACCTCCCATACAACCTGTCATGGTATGCCTGGTACTTCGTATTCTACTTTGTTCTCGCTATTGCTGTAGCCCTGCTGTCATTGGGGATCCTGTCCCCCTTCGGAGCTCTGTGGCTCTTCCTTCTCACCTTCCTCTACTTCTATGCTTCGATGGCCTTCGCCTTCTCCCTCTCAACCCTGTTCGAGTACCCCAACTCGGGTTCGACCCTCACAGCCGTCATTTACTACATATTATCGTTCGTACTGGTCGCCGTCCACCGAGAGACCGACAAGTGGGCCGTATCGCTGCTGCCGCAGTGTGCGTATACCCTAGTCATGCAGAACCTCGGTCAGCAGGTGTTCCTCGGTCTGGCCAACCCCTCCTCCACACTGAAGTTTCAGGAATTTAGCCTCATACAAGGTCTCGTAATGCTCCTGGTCGACATTGTTCTGTGGACCGCCGTCTACCTCTATCTGGACCAAGTCGTCCCGCATGAGTATCGGTCTAGCCGGAAGTTCTACTTCCTATTTACCCGCTCATTCTGGAGGGAGATGCGAGGCCAGAATCTTGCCTACCAGAACGCGGACGAAATGACTGACCGCTCCTCAGAGAGCAGCACTTCAAGCGATCGACGTAGCGGAATCGAGCTGGTGTCGGACGAGTATCATGAGGAGCTCGAAAGAGACCGTGCAACCGTGAGGATACGCGACCTCGAAGTACTGGCAGTCTTCCTAGCGAGCGGTTTGGGTTCATCACCCTTCGTTCAGGTTCGCTTCAAGTCAGTGCGCGCGGTGGACGGCCTGGATTTGACCATGTACCGAGACGAGCTCTTCGTCCTCCTCGGTCACAATGGTGCCGGCAAGTCCACTACCATCAATGTCCTTAGTGGGATGGTCATTCCCACCAGCGGGGTGAGTTCAGCCGAGAACTTCCTGACGCTGTTACTGCTTGTGAGCGCTCTCCCTCCCTTCGGGAGTATCATCAGGACAACCATTCTCGTGATGATAATCTTTCAGGACGTGACTGTCTACGGTCATAAAGTGCCGACTGAGATGCCGGTCATTCGTCGAAGCATGGGCGTTTGCCCTCAACACGACGTCTTGTGGGACGACCTCACCGTCGAGGAGCACTTCAGTCTCTTCGCCAATATTCGTGGGCTAAGTCGTGATGAGAAGGCACTTGAGTTTGCCACTGAGATTGACCTCGGGCATAAGTTCGGGGCACGAGTGAAGACGCTATCAGGTAGGCTTAGTAGCTCCGGTCGTGTCTTCATCATCTGTTCGTCCTTCAGGTGGCATGAAGAGGAAACTGTCGGTCGGGTTGGCCTTCGTTGGCGACTCCAAGTTGGTCATATTAGACGAGCCGAGTAGCGGTATGGACCCGAGCGCTCGGCGTAGAATGTGGGACTTCTTGAGATCGAAGCGTGAAGGAAGGATCCTCTGCATCACCACACACTACATGGACGAGGCAGACGTCTTAGCCGATCGAGTTGGTATAATGGAGAATGGCAAACTGATGGCGTACGGCACTACTAGCTTCCTCAAGCAGCAGTTTGGTGAGCTCGTTGTATCTTTCACCCAACCCCTTAATCATGATAACCTCAGGTACGGGTTACACTCTCAGCATCGCCAAGAAGGACTCCAAGGTTCCAGATGAACCCCTTGTCAAGGTCGTCCAGAAGAGTATCGACGACCCCTCTTCCGTCCGTGTACGGTCGAGTGCTGGTCAGGAACTCTCCCTACAGGTTGGTGTGATTATCCGAAGAGATGGTACTCTTACACCTGCCGCTGTCAGGTTCCTTATAGTTGTGCCCCAAGCTTCCCTATGATCTTCGAGGGCCTTGAGGGCTGCAAGTCCGCTGGTCAGATAACGTCGTACGGCATATCAATATCGAACATGGAAGATGTCTTCCTCAACGTGAGTCCGGGCCCTCTACACATGAAGCTCTGTGTCGCTAGAAAGAACACAGTGACACTCCCACCCCTCAGACTAGAGTCTAGGGGCAGCTCCCAACGCCGCTTGGCCACGACGGTCACCTCTCGATTCGGCCGCGTCCAGTGGGCATCAGGAGTTCCCTAGCTCGGTGTTTTTGCCGCTTTCGGTTCGGACTTCTTGTTCTTCTTCATTTCATGTTGAGCGGTATCCTGAATCATCACCTCAGGTCTCTGAGCATCGTGATCCGTACTCCGAGGACCCCGGCAAGGCCCACGAGGAGGAAGTCGACTACGATATCCAACTGAAACCGACCTTTTCGCAGCAGGTCCATGGGTTGATGACAAGGAGGCTGGTCTACGCCTATCGGAACTGGTTTAGGCACTCTCGCTGCCATACTGCTGCCAATGGTGGTCCTTCTCGTCTTGATGGGTTTCGAGCAAGCAGCCGCGTCTACGGGAGATGCCGTCCCTCTGACGTTGCGTCCGTTTTCCAACCCCTACAAGACGGGGCCGAGTGAGCATTTAGTTGCCCAGTGGAGTACGGTGGATCCCTCCGTTGTCACCGTTGCGAGGAACGGCCAACCCTTGCCAAGTATCGATGCCTCCTCGCCTCTGACCAATGCTGAGGCACATGCTTGTTCCCTACTGAAGCCTTACGATGCGATCCCCTACGAGCCCAACACACCGCCTAACTCAACCCTCAATAACGCGCTGTGTGCGGGTATCCTGAGGTTCTCAGCCTCCCTACTTGGCGAGGATACTGCATGGTTTGAGGTGACGGCATCGGGTGTCACATCGAGGTTTGTCTTCGCTGATATGACAGCTCTTCATACGACGCCGTTCGCCTTGGCCGGAAATGAGCCCCTCACGGTTGTCAACCACCCCTTCCCCACACTGCCTCCAAGCTCTCCGCCTCCTTCCAGGGCAACGCTATCACCTTCTCAGTGGGAGGCTTCTACGCCATAGCCCTCACGGTTGTGGCCTCGACCCTATTATCCTACATGATGATGGAAAAGACAACAAAGATCAAAGAACAGCTGTATGTCAGCGGCTGCGGGCTGCTCCCGTACTGGGCCACGAGCTGGGTCTTCGACTTCTTCTTCTCCCTCATCGCCGTCTGTCTCACCTTCATCCCTCTGCGGGTCTACGGTATCGACATCTACCTCAAGGAGGAGAATCAGGCTGCCGTGTGGGCGCTTCTGGTCGGCTTCTGCTTCGCGACCCCGCCGTTCAATTACCTCATCAGTGTAGTGGCCCGCACTAGCACGATAGCTACTTACATGAGGATCGCTGCGTCAATCCTTGCTGGTTTGGTTGGCTCCTTCGGAGTGTCTGTCCTGTTTTACTCGGGAATATCTCCGAGGATAGGATACGTCTTGATGTGGATTCTGAGGGTCTTCCCAACCTACTCAGTGGCGCAGGGCCTGACCAGCCTCTTTTTCACTACCATGCAATACCTAAGCCAAACTCCTGCCAAGCCGTTCGACTCGGAGATCCTCAACACTTGCCACGATACAACGCTGTACAGCATGAACGGCATGCCCTTCGACGTCTGCCTGGCGGTAGCTGGTGATGAGGTTATCACGCTGTTCATTTATGGGGTGTTCTACTTTGTTGTGGTATTGTTCCTTGATTACGAACTGTGCAAGAACAAGTGGAATCCTGATCGTGAACTTGACGTTCCTCCGGAGATGCGCGGTATCGAGGACGACAGCGTTAAGGCGGAAAAGGAGAGAGTATCCGAGCTCGACCCATCGACTCAAATGATCTACTTCAAGGATCTTAAGAAGGTCTACAACGCTGGGAAGAAGAACGAGGTGAGCTAGTTGACACGAAGTGTATGGCTGTTGTATGATGGTGCATCAGGTATGGGCGGTGAGAGGCATCAACTACGCCCTGGCTGATGGTGGAGTCTTCGGCCTACTGGGAGTAAATGGTGCCGGCAAGACCACCACCTTCAGGATGCTCTGTGGGTTGATAAGGCCGAGTGCTGGGCACATCAATCTTATTGGACGACCGCTGCTCGGCAACTTATACGAGGTGGCACGCCTGTCGTCTCGTCATTTCCCTATCACGGTTGTCGTATCTCAGGTCCGGAAGTCGGTGGGTTATTGCCCGCAGGAGAATCCCTTATTGCAAGGTCTCACGACGAGAGATCATCTCAACTTGTAAGGAGCATCTTTCTCGTCTCATCTGTTCTATCTGGCTGTAGGTATGCTCGCATACGTGGGGTGCCGCCAAAGGAGATACCCCAGCACGTTGACGACCTGGTGAAGATCTTGAGGCTTGAGTAGGTCCCTTTTGACCCATTCCAGGCGCCAACAAGATGCTGCATTTAGGCAATACGTCGATAAGGAAGCAGTGAGGCTGTCTGGTGGCAATCAAAGGAAGGTGTGTGTTGGTATGGCCCTCGTGGGTCATCCACCCATTGTGTTCCTGGACGAGCCAACGACTGGAGTCGATCCCGAAGCTAGAAGGTAACGACGAGTACATCTTACCGAGTCCTGCCGGACATGTTGGTCATCCCATCTCAGGCGTATTTGGGATGTGATCCACAAGATAGCCTACGACCGCTGCAAGACCTCGGCTGTTATTCTCACCACCCACAGTATGGAGGAGGCCGATGCTGTGTGTGAGACCATGGCCATCCAGGTACCGCGTATTCATGGGCTGCTGACCGCTTGGCGACTATCTCTTTCTACACAGGTCGATGGGCAATTCCGTTGTATCGGAACATCCCAACAGATCAAGTCCGAGTACGGCCACGGCTACAGGCTTTGGATGAGTTTCTTTGATGCTCCTGAAGAAGAAAAGAAGCGATTGATGAAGCAGCTCCTGCAAACAGAAGATGCGAACACTTCTGCCAGTGGTGACCATGTCACCCTCACAGATGCCTATCTCGCAGATCAACTCGGAAAACTAGGTGAATTCGTGCTGCTGTGAAATTGCGACGCTCCAATTTCTCTTTCTCCGCAGGCATCAACGAACCCCGAGTCGTCGACAGCGTTCTTGCCGCGGGGACTTCGGGTGACGATTCAAGTCGAACCTTCAACTGTGGTGCTCTGGCCTCCGCTCTCGCTCGAGCTCGTCAACACATGAAAGCGCTGAAGTGGCTTTGGCTCAATGTGTCCTCTGAGTCACGAACTCTGGAGGAAGTTGGCGAATTTTCGCTTCCGCGCGACATTGATTTAGGTTACATTTTCTCCGAGCTATCGAGTGCACGAGTAAAAGAGGAGCTCGAGATGCACGATTTTCAACTTGCTCAGACCACCCTCGAGCAAATCTTCAACATGTTTGCCAATCGTGGCAGACAGTCTGTCCAATAATGGCGGTAGAGTTTGTTCCCTCAGCGAACCCTTCCGTTCGTGTGGGGAACCATCTCTTTGTCTGTCGTTACTTCTTTTTGCGTCATAAAGTTCCTGTCGATGACAGACTGTCATTTCTGTAATGCAAGTTACCTTGTACTGTATTGTAACTTGTATTGTGTCATAGCTGTGCCCCGTATCTTGGCCAGTAGCTTGAGTGTCCACTGTCACTCAGTATTGGATGACTTATCCGTCCTCACTTGTCGAGGTTTTTACGCCACTCACTATTTGATGATTCATCCGTCCTCGCTTGTCGAGGTGTTTCACCGTCACTGAGTTTTGTATGGCTCACTCGACAAGTGACCCTTGTTGAGGTGTTTCACCGTTACTCAATACTGGATAATTTATCCGTCGTCAGTTGTCTAGATCTCTCGGTCTCCGCAATAGGCTTGTGTTCTTCCAATAGGAGTGAGTGGCACTCACTGAGTGTACTTCAAATTCAGTGCGAAGGCTCGCCATCAGCTAGATACTGATTATTTCCGACACAGCTGTTTTGGTAAGATGGTTCGATACCACGGAACGTTGAATTCGAGACAAACTGTAGGGCATCGCAATCACCATTCGAGAATTACCAACTGGGTTTCGCCGTAAAGGCTATAACTCGTTACACGCCAATACATGTTGCCGCCTTCGAATTTGTATCGAGCATAGCAGCTCTGTGCCGGGTGCCGTGCTCAAGGTGCCTCGCTGCAGCAATTACTCTAGCAACACAATCCACCCGGAACTGTCTAAACATTCTTGTCGTACGATACGATGTTATAGGGATAGCAGTGACAAAGTGAATTCGCAATGATTTGGATAATATTACAAGCTACGTTCAAGGAAGATTACCGGCAGTGTAGGCAGCGAAGCACATAACAATCCGATTAGTCGACCCGCACCGGACGGGAACTCTTCCGGTTTCGGAGGACTGCCATCCTAGAGATCAAGGTTTCTATGTCCGAATCAATGGTGTTGATGAGAGTCGCATCCTTCTGGTCGACGTCCGGAAATGGCAGCTCTAAGTGGGCGGACGCACGAGCCACGATCTCAGCTAGCTCGGTAGACTCGGCCAGAGGGACTATCTCATTCTCTGACCACTCGTTGGGCTTGGGTATGGCGATCGCAACGAACACTCGAACGACAACGAAGAACTTCTCCAGGATTATCCCAACACCCAGGCGGTGAACCATGGAGGCATCAAGCGCCGTCAGCGTCTCAGAGTGGACGATGAGGGTGAAGACGTTGATTGAGGCGCCGAACAAGACCATTCCATTGAACACATTGGTCCAGAAAGACCCCATTGCCTCCTTTCCGTGGGTACGGTCTCCTGCTCGAGTTGAGCTTGATAGCATCAAGTCGGAACTCCACCAGATCGTTGACATATGCGAGAACGAAGGCAACAGGGAAAAGAGGGCCGAATGCAACCAGCTGGGCTAATTGAACGGCCATCTCCAAGTATTCACGCCAGAGGCCCCAGTCAGGAAGTGCATGCTGAGCTGCTGCTGTGAGCGGCGCGAGGTGCTTCCTCTTCGTCATGAGTCGCGCCAGCAAAGTCGGAACTGCTTCGGTGAGGGCTGACACGACCTGCCTGGTCGTGAACATGACAGTAACTTCTCGGCTCAGACGGTCAAAGTCGGAAATGACGAATGCCATCCAGATGGGCGGGACGAAGACGTTGAAGACCTCAAACATAATCACTTTCGAAACCTCCGACACCATGAAGTTACCGTCGTCGACGTGACGCTCAATCCTGGTCAGCCAGTTACCGAATTTCATAAAAGCCCACGAGAGGAATATACGCACGACAGAGAAGATGACAGAGACGATCATGGGATTGACCATGTACGTCCGCTCGATGTGCAGAGTCCACATTAGCAAACCACATGACCCGAGCAGGGAAAAGGCTAGCAGTACCTGACTGAGAAGGCTGGGGCGGTAACGACCAAGCTCAGGCTAAAAGCGTCCAGTCCGACGACTCTAGAGAGTATATCTCGATATATTGCCGCTCCCTTTCTGGTGACGAGACCTAACGATCGACTTCAACTCACCGCGCTGAGTAACCTCCTCAAAACCAAGCCGAAGTGCGTCGAGGAGACCGAGGCGTCGACGTAGAGGCTCTGGGTAGGGATATCCTCGAGAATGTCATCGATGGCGTGCGACCGGATGTGCTTCAGGGACGATCGTGGATTATCCCATTGCCGTTTGAGCGACGCCCTGAAAATACATTCGAGGTCAAGTCCGAAATTCATCGCGCAACGGGAACTCACTTTTTGGTGACCCATCCCACGTCCATCAATAGCAGGCCCCACAACGTCGTCGCGACGCTCATAATTATCCAACGAGTATCCCTTTCCAGAGCCTTCGGGAAGGAGAGCAAAATGCCCAGAAGCGCAGGCACAGACAGCCACTTCGTGTAGACCGACAAGAAGCCGAAGTAGTAGCCTACCGAGTCACCGTAATACCTGATAAGACAATGGGTATCCTGATGGAATCTTCAAATGCCTCAGAGCGACTAAAGCACTCACATGTTTAAATTTCGATAGTCCTCGAAAAGGCCGGCACTGCGTGCCTCGGTGTGCAGCGGGAAGATGTCTCCGATGATTCTATACCGTTGAAGCACTCGGACGACGGAGACCTTGTGCAGCATGGACTCGGTTCTGTCCCTCCCGAACTTGGTTCCCTGCGGCACTCGACTGTACTTCCCGACAGCCGCCTTCACGGCTTCTTGCAGTTCTGGCCTCTCGTCCGCGGTCACCGAATAGAGGTACGCAATCGTAGCCTGTATTCCCAGTGTTCCATACGCGTCGCCCTGGATGGGTCGGTGGAGTTTGATCAGAAGGAAGGATAGTTTCGACTTGGACGGCCGCTGTTGTGTGCACTCAATGCCTCGCGTCCTCAGAGCTTCCTTCAGGCACGCGAGCAAGACCCGCCGTCATACGCGACGTCAGGGTGATGCAGATCGACATCAGAAAGTAGCCTCGAGAGCTAGGCAGACTGAGAATTCTGCCCGAGAATGGATCCCAACTCTCCGTCGGTCGATTCTTCCAACGCAGACACTACGTTAGTTTCATACAGAAACGAACATGCAGAAACCAGAGTGAATG
Organism: Perkinsus olseni; assembly: GCA_013115135.1. Classification (NCBI taxonomy): domain Eukaryota; phylum Perkinsozoa; order Perkinsida; family Perkinsidae; genus Perkinsus; species Perkinsus olseni. The sequence continues at coordinate 137,114 of JABANP010000027.1, read as the reverse complement.
TTTCATTTCGGTGATGAATCGATGCCAATGAGAACAGCTTTGAAAAAACCCAATCATACGGTAGCAGACTTCGGTGGCGGTGGCGGCGTTGTTCGCTCTGGCGCGCCGTTGCGGACTGGAGGTGCCACATCTTCACCCTCTTTCAAAGGCCCTCGACGCCAGTCAGCTGCACTTATTATACCATCTTTCTGTTGAATCCACTCGACCCACCGTCGCCAGTGGCCCCCAGTAGCGGTCATAGTGCTGACGTCACAGAAAACTACCAACCCACGGCGGGCTCGGGTGAGCATAACGTTCATGCGTCGGGGATCGGCCGTGAAGCCAACTTGCCCTAAGGCATTAGACCGAACAGCGCTGAAGAATATGAGCCCCTTCTCGTGCCCTTGGAACCCATCAACAGTGTTAACCTGAACCGCTGCTCGCTCCTCCACAGAGAAGCGAGCGTCCTCTCGAAGGGCAGTTAACACGTGCGCCTTCTGGGCGTTGTAGGGCACAACCAAGCCAATCTGGCTCGGAGGAGTTCCATGTGTAACCGCATCATAAAGTGCGTCGAGGAGCAAGTTCGCCTCCTCGCGGTTCATCAGGCTGGTGCCAACCTTGGTCTCACCGACTCCGAGGTCCGAGGTGTCGACGAGAGCAACCCTTATCTCTGGATTCGGCCAGCGGAGGCCCGGGATGAGCGGACGCTCGGTAACTTCGTGTTTTATTCGATTGTCGTAGAAGTGCCTGTTTGAGAACTCGGCTATGCTCGGATGCATCCTTCGTTGGATATCCAGGAGGTGAACCGGGGCGCCTTCGCTGACGAGGCGCTCGAAGAGGCTGATGCCCAATCCCCCACTCTTCGCGGTGTTGCAATGGACGGTCGCCGGAAGTTGCTTGTGATCACCTGATGATAATATGATTCAGCCCTACGCAGCAATCAGCTGATCGGTTGACGAGCTCGAGAAAGGCGAACGTACTTACCCAGTAGAACGCAGCGCTTCGCTCCGCGAGCCAGCGGTACAAGGCTAGCAGGCTCCGTGGCCTGCGTACATTCGTCTATGACGACGGACTCGAAATCCACGGAGTCCAGGAGTTGATGACCACTTCCAATACATGTAGCGACTAGAACTTGGTACCTGGCAAAGGGAAGTCGAGTAGCATTAATCTGCTTCGATGACTCGACTTACTCATCCACAGCAGCCTTGTCAATTCTCTGCCTGAAATAAGGCAGCTTATGTATATCACCCAGAATCAAGGCTCGCCTATAGTCGCGGACAGCGCGTGTACCTTTGAGACGCAAGAACATGGCAGCTGCTAGTTCCGTGAACTCTCGTACCTTCAAGTTTCCTCAAAACGTCATCAGCAACCTCTCGAGTTCCCCCTTCCGTCTCTTGAGCTCGGCCAACTCTGTAGCACTCTATTCCGGCTTTGACCATGAGGGCCCGGATGTTGTCTGCCGCCGCGTTCGAGTCCGCCACAACCAAAACCTTCCCCTCGCCTGAGAGAGAGCATGCGGAAACTAGTGCTCTTTGAAAGCTGAGCGCTCACCATTGGCCGTGATCTTGTTCGAGACCCAGTGTTTGACGAGAGCAACGGCTGTGTGGGTTTTGCCTGTTCCCGGAGGGCCCTGGATCAGTGTTATGGGAGTCGCCCAAGATGCACGTATCTGGCACACACCGGGTGTCCATGGGGACCCGTGAGAGAGGCAATGGCCTACGGCGTTGAGTTGAGCGTCTGTTAGAGGCATGTCTAGATCAACGACATCATCCATAGTGGGAGATCCTGCTGCCCCGGTGCCCAGCAATGCATCTTTCATAGCGGGATCGAAGTAGTAACTACAGTCAATGGACGAGCCGACTCGCCAACACTTAATGACAAATAGATTGACTCACGGTTGTCTGCCTGGCTCGGTGCCCTGCGCAATACCGACTCCTGTGTTCACAAACATGGCATCATCGCATTTTGGCGTATCGTAGAGAGCTCGGAGAGCATCACACATACGAGCGTAACTGAATAATTCATTGTCTGGCATACTGTATGATTCCTGCTTCAGATTTGTCCGATGTTGCAAAGCTTCGGACGAACGCGTGAAGGGTAAATCGTTGAACAGAAGAAAGAGAGACTGTGCTCTCTGGTAGAGCCCTTCTATGCTAGTTAAAGGGCTCTACAAGTAAGCAAAGCTTGAGGCCAATCAAATATCATCAAAACGCTCCACGATGGGATCGAACCACCGACCTTGTGGTTAACAGCCACACGCTCTGCCTACTGAGCTAGAGCTAGCGGAGCCATGCTCTCCTACATACAAGAAACGCGGAGCGGGTTCGAAGGAGTAGTTTGGTATAGAACTCTCCAAACTTCCCCCATCAATATACACTCAAAAATGCTCTCACGTGACATTCGTGTCATCCAGAAAGAGGCAATTGAGCTCCTCGTTCGCCATCAAATTCTTCGCACCCAAACGAGCATCGTACTCCGCCTCCTGAAGAGAACCTCTCGAAGATATTCGAACTCGTCTAAAGAATACTGAAATGCCATGCTACCTTGCTCGCTAGCTTCAGTGTAACTGTGGTCACGCCAGTGTCCATGTCTCGCTTGGCACTCGTGACAACGCCAAGTACCTGCACATCACTTTTCACTGCGGAATGTGCGATGCCTTCAACGAGGTCTCCGCGAACCCTACCGCCGCGGATTCGCCGGATGCATCCAAGCGGAACTCCTCATCCGCCGAGAAGAGAACAACCATCGAGTCGGCGCCCATATCGTGATCAGCCGCAAGATCCGTCGGCACCACGACTTGGACAATCCTGCGAGAGATTACAGCTCGAGGAAGCGCGAGGCCGTACGGCAACTCACGGCAAAACGCAGCTCTTCATCTGGACTCTAACAGGCCGGATTCCTAGTTCCTGCCTTTCAGTTAGAGCACGTCTGATGACGCCAATACGCTCTGATGCCAGTAAGCCACGCCACTTCGCCCACGTCGAGCCTGTCCGTAAGAGAGTCGCGACCGCGCTAGCCCGAACCAAGGTGAGCGTTCTTCTTACTGTGCTCGTTCCATACTTCACACTTGGCGGACCTCAGAAACTGCTGCAGGACACCAGTGCTGTACACGAAATCTGAGCAGAACGGGCGTAGACTGAAGTACTCCAAAAATCTTGTGTACAATGCATTCCCAGTGTCTTCCACTAGGGGTGGAATTGCCTAGCCTACAGCCCACCCATGACCGAACTGGTGTAGAGCCGATCCGACGCGAAAAAGCAAGGGACTACGGCCGCGTATAGAACAACAAGGCTCACCTGTTAAGTTGGAGCACTCATCAACCATCGCCTCCCAGAGGTACACGGGAACTCCATCGACTCGGGTTCCTGAATCAGCGAACAGTCGCACCCTCCGAAGAACGCTTCCTTGGAATCTCTTGATCTCGGGGTTTAGACTCGGCGCCACTCACTGGTTTCCAGTGCCAGCAACAGGTTCTCGACCATGGTAGTGTCACCATTCGCTAGGACTGCCCTCCACACATTGAGCAGGAACAAGGTCCACACGTGCGTCTGAACAACCGTAACCACGAGCTGCGACGACACCGAAGGGCCGACGAAGTTTGTCAGCCGCCGAAAACAATCGAGCGTCCTTCCGTCAGTGAACCAAGCGTTCGATAACCAAGCAGCTCCCTACCGGAGTCTCGCCTATCGCCTCTGCAGCCTTCTGCACAGCTTGATCAATGTTACACGATATGACCATACCATTGATGGTGTCCGCCAGTCTCCATTGCTCGGCCGAAATTGGCTGCAATGCGCCATATTTTTCCAACATTAAACGGCCTGCGAAAAAGAGTTGAGCACCGTGGGAGAGAGCAGCCGTATGTCCTACAGGCCTCGGCTTTGGCTATCTTCTGATTCGCTGCTATCCCGTTGGTTGAGGCGGACTCTGAGGAGAGAGGCCAGTAGTGACCAACAGATGACAATACTCGGGTGCGACAGCGCGGCTACTCGGAACGAAGGAGTCGACCGACTACCGTCTTGAGCCCTCCGAGACCCAGTGAGTGAGCTAGAGTTCCGCCAAGCTGCCGGGACATCTAGATCGATTCGACCGCTTGCCCTTCTACTTTTCCTGGGGTTTCCCGGGCCATCCTCACGCGAGTACCAGGACCACTCGCAAGTTGCAAGGTATCCGAGCTCATGCGGGACGACCACAAGATTCGACCGGAAGCTGCACCACCGGGGTTGTGGAACAGACGCTGCGTCTGGGAATAAGCACGGCGCCGCCATCGACATGCGCCGCGAGCATTTGTTCACTATTACCATGTAGTTGTGCGCTATCATAATTTCCGACGCCTGCTTCTGTGACAACATACTCGCCGTCCCCGCCGACGCCGCCTCGAGGTCTGCCGCCATTCGAGCTGCCTCCGCCTGATGATCGAGCTGCTTCCAACGGCGATACAGCAAGAGCTCAGGAGCACAGCACCGAGTGCGGAGCGGGTCCATACCGGATCGAGCCTCATCACAGCCGAGCACGGGAAGCGCCCCCAAACCCCCTATTTACCTTCTGCAATTCGTGCCTTCTCTGTACTTGTGCTACGGCAGCCTGCTCTCTGGACGGCGCAGCAGCTAGGTAGACATCCTGCAGTGCTCTGACCTCAGCCTCGTCTTTGTTCCTGCCGCTACCTTAAACGTCGAGATCTAAGACGGCGTTGTCGGATCGCAGATGCCTACCGCGACCGATCCACTGCCTGCTGGGATCCTCGATGTCGGTCCACTCCACGTGGCAGGTTATCAAACCAGAGGCAGTATCGGGTGAATGGCTGATGTCCTGTTTCACCTGAAGCAAGTAAGGACATCATCACCACCACCATGGTAATATAGCAAAGCCAGGTAAAATGGAAACCCCATTCGCCCTTCTTATACACTCCGCACAAAAGAATCCACGATAAGGGCAGGAGCCCCAGCCTGAACCCTACATACGCATTACAAATCTCAATACGAAGACTAGAGGTCATTTTCTACAGACAAAATAGTACTAGGGATCTCTTTGCTTACCGCTACCGAAGCCACGGCATGTCCCGAATCGGGACTCCCGATCCGTCTATTACCCCCAGCAGTTTGGCCAAGGTGCCGGCCATTTGCCTCCACATGACACCCAAGCTCTTATCATGCTGCGGCAAGGCCTTCATGATCTTCCGTACCGCATCCTTCTTAGCGCCTTTCTTGCTGCGATCAACTCCATCGGCCGTCAGAGTCTCTAAAGTGTTGCCGAATGTCCACGAGATTGTAGTGCGGAACCTGATACCCGTAAGACTGTTGTGCAAGAGTAGGTATGAAACTAGCTGGACGAGAAGACGGGTGATGAAACGCAGACGGTTGCCCACGCAAAAGTAGCATAAAAAGCCGCGGGAGATAAGCGCATGCATCTGATGTATTGCATCATAGTCGCGAGGGTATCCGATTGCCTTGGGCAAATAGATGGTGGCTTCAGTTGAAAAGTGAATGGAGAGAAAATTCCAACCAACGACAGTCGTCGTGTTGGTGGTAGAGTCTACCAGGTAGACCTACTGTCCTCTGCTCAGCTCAGATTTCTCGCTGACCATTATATTAGGCATCTCCTGCCTGTGCACAGCATAGAGGTTAATTATCATATCATCTCGGTACATATCCGGGTGATGGTAAGTCGGGATGTCCGCTGCAGCAGCAGCGGCCGAGGCGAATCGTCTCAGCCTGGTCAAGGCCAACCTCTGGAAGTTCGCGCCACTGAGGACCAAGGCCTCACGAGAGACCAGGCTGCGTAAATTGCTCAGCATGAGGATGAAAACAAGCTACAGCGGAAACCTCAGATTTCCACGCGAGTCTAGCTGGGTTCGAATCAGGAGAGAACGTTGCTGAGAATCGCTGAGGATACTTGCCCCCCCCATATCACTTCGCGCGATGGCAAGAGTGATTGCTCTGGAATACACCGAGAAGACCTCTCCGTGGGGGCCCTTCAACCATTTACGGTGATTATGCCTACGCCGCCGAGAGCTTCCCAACGTAAACTGGCCAGCACCTCCTACGTACGGAGGGACCTCTCCTAGGGCGGCGATTGTTCAGAGGACTAGAACGCTGTGGAGGTGTGATTTCAGCCCTTCCCCTTGTGTAACATAACGTGGCACGTATGGTAAGTTTTGAAACTATAATCCACAGAATAAACGTACCGCTCACGCCAGGCTCTGGGCCCAGTCATAAGCCTTGAAGGATTCCTTAAACGCTTTCACGTCCTCTTCGTACCTGACGATGCAGGTGTTCAAGAGGCCGGGCACAGCACTAGAAGGTAAGGCCCAAGCACTGCAGACCACCGAACCTCCTTACTTCTGCTCCCCACCGGCCCCGGGTTGGTCATAGTGTATCAGACTGAGCTTGTCAATCTCGAGCATGCCGGCGATGGTTTGCTGATCAAAAACGATAGTCCCTAGCCGGACGAGGCAGGATGCGGCCCACCAGTCCGTAGTCCCAGCGGAACTCCTTGGCCTTGTCGATTATGTGCACTAGTCCCACTTGCAGACCGAAGTCGACGTGCATGTACCTGAGGATACACTTTCAGGAGGATGGTCTCATGCGGGGCTATCAGGACACTACGGAGAGGATGGTGGGATGCCAGAACTGCTAACATCGCTCCGCCCTTTGCACTCTACGATTTTTGGCTGGTTGCTCCACGTGTCTCCGGCCAGACTCATGCCTTGGCGGAAGTATCTGTGGGTTCAACCGAGAGTAAAGAGAAGTACGTCGAAGACTGGGCACGAGCACTGCGGTGACACACTCCCCTATGCAGCGAACTCCGAACGTACGCGGCGTTGTGAAAGGAACAACAGCCGATGAAAGAGTGTACTCGCCATTGCTGCCCGTAGGGAGCTCCAGTGGTGTCAAAGGGATACTGCAAAGAGCACGGCGACTTACGATTCAAGCTCCTTGATTCTGTCCTGAGGCACCGGGAAGCACTGCATCGTCGTGTGGGCACCACCGCCAAGTAAAGCAATGACATCATCATCTGAGGACGCCCCAAGGATCAACGAAGACTCGAGGAGCAGCACTCACTTTGAGGAGGGCTCTTTACAGTCTCGATAAAGACCGGAACGCAAGGGGGGTCCATGGTGGCGTAGAAGTGGGCGAGGCACTTCTGAAGAGAAAGTGACCATCAACTGTGAGCGGCACCGCGAGCTGGCAGGATCTACACCCTACTGCCAACCCTCAATCAGCGTCCAACTATCTCCTAGAGACCCGCTGAATGACAGCACTAGTGTCAGTGCCAGTTCCCCGTGCCAGCGTGTTATTCCACGCGCTAACTCGTGCATAGCTCCCGCTAAGGGGCGAGAGGGGATTACGACTAGATCCTTAAGATACGACCAAACTTATCAGCCTCACACTCTGTAGAAGGGATGGCCGAAGGACGGTGCTCTCGCTCGGTCGAAGAAGGGCTGCCTCACCTGGTAATTTCTTATCTCTTCAGCGGTCTCCTCATCAGCAGTTCGGAGCGATGCACAATGGTTCTGCGGAACCAGGATGAACTGCCCTCGCAGCAGCGTGGACTTGTAACTGGGCGACCATAAAGTGACTTCTCTCCAAAGGAGCCCACCGCCCTCACTTCGCCATGCAGATGTACACTCGAGGGCTCACTGCGATGAGCTTGTCCTCTCGATTACGCGACCAGCTAGAGTTCTCCATACCTGACCAGGGCCCACATAAAGAGAAGCACGAGCTCATAGACTATGAATCATAGCCGCAAGACCACTGGCGTTGAGACACACAGGAACTCTGTGGACATGATGCTAGTACACTCTCGAGGCGGCAAGGAGAGGTGCCCACCGCTTGATGTACGGCACGAGAGCCTGTAAAAGTAGATCTCCGACAGCGAGGACTTACACAGATCGCACTCCCGCTGAGTTCTCCTGGCGGCTCGTCTCTCATCACGTTCGTCCTTCCGCCGCTTATCCTCAGACACCCAGCCAGTCCCTGCAGACCACGCAGCCTCCTATTGCCATGCCTGTCGTAGCCAATCTCACCCCGGTATTTTCGTTTCTTTTCCTTCATAAGCTCAGCTGGCATACTCTGCTCGGGGTTCTCTCCGCCTCCACCCACCTCCGTGGCTCCAAAGTACTCATCCTCTTCGGCACTCCCTAAAGCCATCCAGCGACGAACTCCTGCCCCGACCAGGCAACTGCGCCTCCCACCTTGGAACCGCTTATTCTTCCGGATATTCTCCGCGAGATGTCGGTCGTACTCACCACTCCTCACGCCTCGAGAAGCCCTCTCTCTGAGGGACGCGAAGTCACACTCGCGGCAAAGAGAGAATGCCCACGTACTGCCGCAGTAGCTCAGAGACGTCCATACTGTCCTCGTCCTTACTGTCTTCCCGCACGGACAGCATCTTCGCTCGGCTAGGCTTGGCGCTTCCCAGGGCCTGCGAAAGTGAGAATCTCCGCGGATTCCTCTCTGAAGAGCCGCGCTACCCCTGGCCCTTGCTGCTCGTCAACGACCACCGTCTTAGTGGCCATCAACGAGTTCAGTCGCTCATACTCCGCCATATCGCCGGCAAGCATCGCTCTCATGGCTGCTGCCGACAACTCGTTCGCATCCAGCGAGCCCGCGTCAACTGAAAAAACCGCACCGATGAGACGCACGCGCATTATGCGATCATGAAAAGCCAGACGAGAGAGGCCTTACACTGTAGAGTGCCCCCCGTACCTTTCTCGGCAGAAGGCTGGGCTCTCTCTTCCGTGCGCTCGGCGGCTTCCCGATCGCTGCGTCTACTATGATACTTGTCGGCCAAGCTAGCCAACTCCTCTCGAGAGCTCCTGAAGATACATCCCAGCGTAGCGACTCTCCATCCTCAACAGCAGTCACTAGGGCCTCGCACCTGCTGGTCCCCCGCCTGTCACTAGACCTGCTTCGACTCCTACCCCAGCCCCTCCGCTTGTCGCCCCTTTCTCCTCGTCGGCCACGACGCTCTCGACGGTCATCATCGTCGTGTCGTCTCTCCCTCGAGCTTCGGGAGCTCGCCTCCGAAGGGCCAGAATCCCGATCAGACTCGCGCCTTCTCCGAGCGGCCCGAGCTTGCCACCGTCGCCCGCCGGAATTCACCAGGCAACTGGGAAAGAGACGGGTCAGGACATGCTCTCTCGAAAGTTGCGGCTGGCGCACTAGCGCTGTCCCCCGACGGAACCTGGTGGTACCTCTCAGGAAGGGCCCACGGGTCTGCCTCCCGGGCCTTCTCGGACAGGTGAGCTCGCTCTGATAGCCCTTCATCGTTAGCCAGGTCACTGAGGGAGAACTGTCCACGAGAAGCAGCCGACTGGATTTCATAAAACTGATGCGACTAGCCCCTAGCCAGACCATCACGGCATACCAAGACTACATCTTATTCATTCGCTCATCGGACTCCTTCATGAGCCTCTCCCTCTCAGCCCGTCGCTCCGCTGCTTTCCGCTCCATCCTCGGTACCGCCATTTTCCCTAATCCCGACCGTCCACCATCGCTATCTCCTACCACACCTTACCTATTTCGAACATCGCAGCCAGCCTGTCCGACGAAGGGTCTCCACTGCCCGTCATCCACTCGTCGCGCTTGGCGGGCTCCTCGCTTCTCGATGACTGACTATCCCGCAGACCATCCTGGAGACAGAAGAGTCCTCGAAGCAGCAGACCCATCGATCCCCACCTCGCCATCACCCGACTCATGGTTCACGGCTTCCTCCCTCTCATGATGATGGTGATGCCGATGCTTCGACTTTTCTCCTTCTTCGGCTTCTCCTTCACGCCGCTGACCTTGACGGCGCCGAACATACAAAGCGGCGGATTGAGAACGAGCTTTAAGGGAAGTCCTTCAAAGTGTGTGCGTGCCAGTCGAAAGTTCAACGACGTCGCCGGCTTGGATAGACTTAATGCCGATGCGCTAGCAACTTAACTATGAACTCTTTCTTGCGTTCCACTTCTAAGTCGAGCACGGAACTCCTCGACCCTGAGGAGAGTTCTCACCGCAGGGAAGAACTCCTCAACCGAACGTTGGGCTCGAGCGCCACCACGATGATAGTCCCACCCGGCGAACAAGGAACAGCAAACTCGCGTAACAGAAAAATATCACTCGGGAGAGCAGTCACTGGACAGGAATATGAATTGAGGGAGAGACTCGTTACGGGTCACGATGGGTCGATCAACTTGGCTTGTTCGATATCGAGATTAGCTATCCGGAAGCAGGCCAGAAGCTGCTCTGGGAGTTCGCTGTCGTCCTCGCCCTCCATCACCAAACCCCACTTGAGCCTGATGACACAACGCTCACTCACGTGCTGCATGGGTAGATGGTGTAGCCCACAACATCCTACCACACAGTCCTTCAGTAGCCCGTAGAAGGAGTAGAAGCTCTTGCGTGCAAGGTAGCACCACTGTCGAATGTCGAAGTCGATCTCGCCCACCTCTCCCTGGCCGTCCACATTTGAGTGCAGCTGCAAGCTCTTGGTCAACAACGCCGGTTTGCCGTTGTATCTGCCGCCACCACCGCCACCACCGTCTCCACTCAGCCGCCATTCTCGGCGAGTCTGACCTGTTTATTATCCCTGGGAGCCCCAATTCACTGGCGTTCTCGATCAGGGCTATGATCTTCAGAGCGCTCTCACCCTTCTTGGACACCCCCGTCTTCAACAACCTAAAATGACACGACATCCAGGATGGCGAAATCTCGGCTGAGCTCGCTGCGGGTGGGAAGACTGTTACTCGAGCTGGTACACTCTGATCGGGGTACCCACGACCGCGATGATACCAACATCCTACTCAGGTGGGCGCAGTCACCTCAAGTCGAAGATGATAGCTCAACGAGATAAGGATTGTCGTTCTCCCTCTGCAAGAGTCCCAAGCGGTGAACTAAAAGGGGTTTAATCGTGCCACGGGTAATCGAAGGGAGTGTGTGCAGTTGAAGGTAGTAAAGGAGCCAGCATATGAGAAACAGGATTCGTGCGCTACTATGTAAGAATCCGCAGCGGATTTTCATGAGCTCAAACTGAGCTCCATCAACGAAAGCCAATCTCATCCGTGGACCCCAAACCGCGGTGAACGTCATAGAAACAAGCCACTGCTCTCTTCATAGCTTCACCATGCGAGCTGATCCGAGTCATCCAGTAGGGTGCAAGTGGTCCTTAGTAGTAGAAGGGAAATATTTACTGGGAAAACCGCAGACACTATCCCCGATTATTCCTACTGGCGAAACAGCTTGATGGCTGCAAGCTTCTCCAGGTTGCCATTGCGGTGCTCTTTTAACACTGTTGGGTTAATAACAAAGTACGACAGCACCGACATGCCCGGGTCGCTAGGGTCGGGGGACCCGAACAGGGGAGGTGCTGCAAACCTGCACGCAGCGCGCCGAACTGAGAGTCATCGCATCCCTTAAGAATCCCTTACGGCAGCTGGCAGTTCACCACGAGGAATCGGGGTATGCCAATATCCTTCTCCCACTGGAGACCGTTGAGTTGATGGTCGCTTCGCCAAAACGGAGGCGCCTCGGAGCCGTGAAGCTCGTCGCCTCGGGCGACCTGAACGGCCACATAAGCCGCAAGCGGTACAGTACGCGCAATCTAGGAAGCGCGAAACTGGTCAGCGCCAGAGCTCAGTTATGAATTGGAACTCATGCACTACGCGACACGAAGCGATAATAGAGTGCTCCAAGTAATCTTAGAACATTTCTAAACGGCGCTCGATCTCTGCAACAACCACGGGCTAGAGTCTGCTTCTCGGATATGTTGTGTATAACGGCAACATGTGAGAATTGAAGCGCAATCAGAACTGTACAGTGAACAGAGGCACTCGTGAACGGGCACGTTCAGCCCTAATAGAGCTGCCCTACAGACTGGGAGTGAATTCTATCTAGTCCTCACCTTCTGGAATACGCTGAGTTGAGCTACTTTCCGAAGCACCATGTCGGACCTCACAACGTCCACCCCGAGACACTCATAGATGGGATACCTGATCGTAGAGGAATCCCAGGCGCTCAAGTAGTAGCGCCGGCAATCATCACCTGCTAGGCAGCTTGAGCCCCGTCTTTGCATACCCTTTCTGGCGGACCTTGAAGCACGTGGCATTGCCCTGTGTCCAGTAGCACGCCTTAGGCGCCTCTTGAGGGCCAAATGGCACCGTACCTATACAAGAGTTCTAATTCTGAGGCACATCTGGAGGGGGAATCCCTGCTCACCAAATGGAGCCCAACCCAGCATCTCGGGCGGAGGCCATGGTGTGTATCTAACAAAGAGCGGATGGAACGACCAGGTCGCCTCAGATCCTACTTGTATCGTTCCCGACAAAGCTCGTAGTCGTCAGCCGTGAGCTCATCGTCCGACAAATGGCTACCGCTTCTCCTCCTGCTGCTTCCCTTCACGTCACCACCATCGCCTGCCGGAAACGGGCAGTCACGTCGCGGGAAGTCGGAGAAGATGAAACTCTCCTTACATGCCTTGCCGGATTTGATGATGATTCCGTGGACTTCCACTCGGACGTCCCGCCACCACAGCCGAAGTCCTGAGCAGAGTAACGCCCTCCATCCGAAAAATTCCCACGAGCGCCCCTCGTACGCGACATCGCCACGACGCTAAGAGAGACGTAGCTCAGCAATCTAAGGAGGCCGGGAAAACGCGTTGTTCGATGGTCCAGTTGTGAGGACTGAGACAAGGCGGGATGGGAGCTACGCGGGTCCGCGTCCGCAGGTACCTCTGGTCGGTAATTCGATCCCGCCAGCAGGGCCGTGACAGAGGACAGCACGTCGAGGACGATAGAGACGGACAGAAGGACAAGTGGGACCACCGGGGGCAATCGGGCCAGGGCGAGTCGTGACCAACGAGCAAGCAAGGGCAACGCTCCCCGCCGCCGCCGCCGCCGTCTGTCGCGAGACATCTCAAAACAATCACTCTTGGAGGCACATGATATCAACTGCCAGGCAGCCCTCCACTCAACGCAAGCCACAGAAGAGCGGAAACAATCGGAAACGCAGTGCATCATGAATTGACCACAAGCGCGGCATGTAACAGTAGCGTCAACTTCTCTTCTTCGCGAGTGTCCTCGACTTCTCCTAGGCAGTCCGTTATGCGCTCTCTCAGGCGTTTGACTCTCGTGACCTCCTGGACCCCAGCACGCCGATCTCGAGAAGCTACTCGCAGTCTGAGAAAAGGCAAACAGTTTCCTTCTAAAGGATCATAGGCTCCTTACCTGAAGGTTCTCTCATCCGTTATCAACCGGGGCACTTGCGTGGTGAGGTAAATGGGAATGACCCCGGCGCTCCGCAACTTCTTCGACCCCAGCACAGACCTGCAACAACCGAAAGATTCCCAGGGCCGCTCCGAATTCGCAAATAGTTGTCCATTTTTGTTTGTACAAGAGAGTGAACCATCCAGAATAGGCCGCTAAGAGGCCGGTTGCCAACCGGCGGTTGGATAGCCTACCGAATGTAGTGCGTCGGGATGTCAACAGCATAGCCTCGACGAGTGAGGAGCAATGCGTCCGAGAGGGGACATGCGCTTCTCCGGCCGCGACGGCAGGTTCCCCGTCGACGAGTCCACTGGTTCCGTGAGAGGCTCCAACAGACCGTGGCCTGAGACTATCATGACCACGGTGGGAAGCAGAAGAATCTTCTAGGCGGAGCGACGCGAGCACGACCGGTAGGTTTACTTGCGGCCTCCTTTATAGCTTCCGATACCAGCTTAGCCGCCCTGTCTTTGCTCGGCACCTTCTTCAGGTATGGGTCCAGGAGGAGAATCTGAGCGCTCCAGGCTCAAAGCCGATAGTCGACATAACGCGGTCTCCCGCCTGGTAGAGTAAACCCCTATTCATTGCCGAAGGCAAGACATACTCGTGGAGCATAGAGTCCGTTCTCAGGAAACGCTTGCTAGGAAGCCTCTGATTTACCGGAGAGTAGCCCTTCCGTCCGCTCAGTAAGCTTGGACGGGACCGAGCCGATGGAGGGCTTTGTCGCAGCGCCACCAAGTGGAGTGCCGCAGCCAGATTCTGAACGGCTGCTGCAGACTGGGTGATGTCAGGGTCGTCCACGCCGTACAGGAGCCTGCGCTGATCATAGTCCTACAATATCTTCCGGTGCTCAGCCTACGAGTTGGCTGTCTTCCAAGCCTCAGCATCGGTGCTGGCCTCCTCGCTCTGCTCCTCCATCGCCTCCAGAATTCCCTTCACCATCGCCCTCACCTGCGCGCCGTAAAAAGACTCTCTCCCGAGCGGGGCGATCGGCTACTTTTTCAATCTTGATGTCCTTATCGGTCGGCACCTGGGCCGGTAGCATGCCCCACTGGGCTGCTATCCTCGGCGGCGGCAGCAGTGCCCCACCCGATGTCAGGAACATGATAGACTTGCACCTTCGGAAGGAGCAAAGGGTCAGACCTCCTTCCACCACCTGGCGAGTTCTCACTTATCATCTCCCGTACGAGAGACTCTCTTCACCGTCTCGGGCCGTATCCGTCCAACCCGATGGATGTAGCTCGCCGTGGTCTTCGGTGCTCCCATAGTGGATAACCAAGCCTATGCCTGAAGCCAGCGGCTCCGAAGGGACGAGGCTAGAACGACACACCGGAGATGTCCAGGCCCCTCGCTGCGATATCAGTTGTTATTAGAACCACCGGGCCGTAGTCAGCAAGAGCCGTCCGATAGGAATCCATCTAAAAAGGCGGAGCGATGCAGCCGACCGAGGCATTGAGTGAGGACGCACCACTTCCTTCCGTTGCGCCGGCGACATGTCCGCGTGCAGGGCCATCATGCGACCCGGGGCGCAGACATTTCTGAGCTGCGGGTCATCCGCTAGAAGACAGACTTCCGTTTTCTCGCGACAGTAGATCAGCACCTCAGATCGCATGAACAGGTTAAAGTCGCAAATGTAGCATAAAAGAATTCCTCACCTTGTTGGCGACTTGGATATCGGTCGATGCCCCTGGTCGTAGCTTCTCTATGGCCCACGTGAGCTGGCGGACCCGTCGCTCCGCGTTCGAGGACAAGCGGGCAAACAAGTGACTAACTTCTCGCAGAGCATAAACAACCTCTAAGAAATAGAAGGAGTCTTCACTGCTCCGAGGCAGACACCCAAAACCTTCTCCTACGGGCCTCCATCTCCTCAGTTGCGTTCAAGATGTGGTACTCAGGCGACAGCTCCCTCAGCCGGTCCTTCATCCAGGCGTCAAAGGTGGCCGATGCATAAACCATTTGCGCCTGGGACGGGAGCCTGCCGAGCCGTCGTGATCGCCACCCGCCCACCTGCCGTCCTCGAGCCAGTTCCCTCACCAAGTCGAGGACCACTTCGCTGGTCAGCAGGACGTCGGCCTCGTCCAGCACGATGCACGGCGATAAAGGCCTCGGCTTCTTCTGGAGCCCTTCAGCCAGAGACGGAGAAGCTCTCTCGTTTCCATTCGCCTTCGATACTGGACTCGCAATAATTTCGGGGCGCGCGACAGGCTTGGCCAACGATAACGCCCTGATCAAATAGTAGCAGTAGTCCGCCTTGAGAATCGACCATCCTGGGCAGATGCACTCAAGACTCTGGCCAGCTCACCCATGGTCCACAAGCCA
Source organism: Perkinsus olseni (assembly GCA_013115135.1). Taxonomy (NCBI): domain Eukaryota; phylum Perkinsozoa; order Perkinsida; family Perkinsidae; genus Perkinsus; species Perkinsus olseni. The sequence goes on along the minus strand of JABANP010000027.1, from coordinate 121,579 downwards.
CTTGAGTCTCCCTGGAGTGCCCACCACTACGTCCGCTCCGTGACTGAGTGCCTGATAGGGCCAACTACTAACAACTGTCTAGAGGGCTCTATTCGTGGTTAATAACATATTCAAGGCTCTGTGCAACACGGTCTGTTCTCTAGCATGACTGAGGCAAGCCAGCCCAGTACCATAACGTGGGAGTCGCGGACGTCCCGTCCAGTTCCCCCAGCGCATAGCTGCACGGCCATCCAGGGTGGGCAGTACTTTTTAACCTAACACGTCGCTGTGAGGCAGACTGTGGCTCCTAGCAATACCTCGGTATGAGCTTGCTCGGCGAGCTCTCTGGTAGGGACCACTACCACGAGCAGGGGGCTGCCCTTCCCTACAGACCGGACCACTGTCTTCTGCTGGTCCGATCGTACTGCTCTGAGGCGAGTGCATCCTTAACTCCGGACAGAAGTACGGGTACCGACCGTCCCTCTTTATCTCGTCTGATACTAAGGCCCTCCGACACCCGCACTATGCGGTCTATAACAGGCAGCAGGTAAGCCAGCGTCTTGCCTAACAACCAGGGCTCAGCATAAGATCCCTCCCGGCGTGCTCGGAAAGCGTGGTGGGGCGTATCGTCATTTGCTAGGGATTCTACCTGTCCCTGGTGGCGAGACCATAGAGACATGATTCTGGTCCTCCCCACCTATGGCCGAGTACGACATCCGCTGTATTGGAGTTGGTAGCTAACCGGAACACCAAGAGCCATCCGGCCGGTATTTTTTTCAAAGTGGACCCTACAGGAAGGTCCTTCAACTTTGTCCGACTCTTCCCTCTGGTCCCTGCCTCGAGGAACCATATCCCTAGCTTGCTCAGCAGGCTGCTGGACTGCACCAGATCGCCAAACGTCGTCCGTTCTCTCCTTGGGGACACCGCTTGGGGACCGCTCTCGGCGCAATCCTCACTCGAGACCTCCTTCCCCGGCCGATGGCGCGGTCTGCTACTCCTGCGAGCCGTCGCCGTTGCAGCACCGACGAGATGGCGCGACGAGAAGAAAAGAAGTCCCCTTGGCGAGGGTATCCGAGCATGGATGGAGACGAGCATCCATCTGACCTCAAAGTCTACTATAGCGGTAAGTCCCTCCTCACCAGCCAACACAAAGCACCCATCCACCAACAGCAAGGTCCAATGTTCAAATGTCACATGACAGCGCCTGGTGTTGGAGGCTAGGACCGTGCCGTCATCGGACCACTGTGTCCTCCGGCGTTATGCCGTTCTCGGCCAGAGCCATGGTGAGCCTGTCCAACTTGTAGGGGACTCCAACGTCCTGAGCACACCGGAATGAGCACTCTGAGGAGCGGTGTTGAGGGTCACTTCTCTTGTCTTTATCAGAGATACTCGCTCTTCTAAATTCCCAAGTGGGGACAAGTCGTAGAGGAGGCACCTCACGGGTGACCGATTTTTGCGATGAAGTGTCTAATAAAGACGCAGAAAATTGAGAATGTCATATGATAGAGAATTTCATGTAGATTCAGAATCTGTAATTATTTCTGTTTTATTATTCTGCAATTGATGACAAAAATCGATCGCGCGTTTTTCGCGCGTCGCGCTCGCCCTGCAGCGCCCCATATCGGACAAATTGACAAGTCTAAAAACCCAAGCTCTCAGGAAATCAAATTCTATGGCATAGAAGAGTGAGAATAAAAGTTAATCAAGAGTATTAGAAGATGACTCGTAAGAGTCAACATCTGAACTATCCTCATTAGAGGACGCAGAGTTCCAATCAACCACTGGAGGCAACCGAGAAGAGCTGGAGCCTCCACTAGAAGAGTTATTACTAGCTTTTTCACTAGAGCTCTTCGACTCGCTTCCCTCCGTCGACACCCTGGAGGCCTCGTCCCACTGGAGATTCCAGTTGTAAGAGACCACGCAGTCCACCAGACGCTCGCGGAACACCTGTACTTTCTGCCCATGGGCAGAAAGTACTGCTTCCGCAGTTCTTTCTGAACGCGTTCGTCATAGGCCACTTTGCCTTGTGAGGTTTTGTAGGAGAAAAAGGGAACTCTGAGCTGACCCTCGCCCTCCAGCGCCGAGGTGACCAGAGAGTCCTGAGTATGCAGCGTCTCGTGTCTTCCCATCCGCCAAGTGGTACCAAAGAGTGCCGTGGCTTAGCGAAGGAGGCCTCAGGCGTTGTAGGCTGGCTTCGGGGCCCCAAGCGAATCTTGGATAGCAGAACCCGAGCTCGGGAAAACACCGAGCTGGATGTACCTACACAGTATCTGTATTCCGACGCAGAGCTGGGCAACCGTACTGGGGTCGAGGAAAGTACGGTACGGAGTACGTTTCAAACTGCCAACCTAGTACGGGTAGGGGGAACTAGGACGTGTCAAAGATACCAAATAACGCATACGTGTATTAAATTACGCCGTACTCCAAGTACGGCGTACTAGTACGGTACTTGGGAACCGCTGCGACGGGTAGTATGGGTACGGAGCCGTACTAGTACCCGTACTCTCGCCCACCTTTATTCCGAGGTCGAACGACAGTGGCCCACCAGGGTCAAAAAAGACTCATGTGCGTCCCTCTAGATTACGTTTGAGGCCGGTATTGAGAAAGGGGACGGCCTTCGGTCCTTCTGGAGTCCCGAAAGTGGAGCAGTCGATGTTATCGACAACCACGATCTCCTCCGGGGCAGCAACTTTGCTCAGCCCATCAGTCCGTTTTGGGGTGATGCATCTCACTGGGCGAGAGCGCAGAGAGTGTACGTTCAATTGAACCTGGAACAGAGCAACGGACAGGTGGGTTGAAATCGAGCACCTCCGACGGGACTCGAACCCACGACCACGGGCTTAAGAAGCACGCGCTCTACCGAGGCTACATAGAACACGAATTTCTAGGCGACTAGAGCCTCCTCGGTCTACAGTAACCCTAGTACTACCGTGCCGCATCCCATCAGCTTTGAAGAGTCCCTCGACAAATTACTGTCCACAAGCTGGAAGTTGTCCATGATGTATACATTGGATGACGTAGAGAAGAAGAATCGCCTCGGAATCGGACAAAGCTGATGAATAGCCCGCAGCTCCTCTTGCTGTGTCTCCTCGAACTCTCTCCACTGCCCATCATCTCCGAAGTACTCAAATCTGCAACCACTGAGTGCCACTACGAATCACGGATTGTAAGATCGGCGGAACGAAGCGGCAGGAACCCCTGGACTCTTCTACTACCACGGTATTACCTCGTGTCCGCTGAGGAGGGATCAGCTACCTTCGGCAGGCCCCCTCCGCTGAACCCTTCACGAGGGGCGACAGCGTCAGCCTGTCACCAGATCGCTCGATCCCCACCAGAGAGCTCAGATTCGCGTGGAGCCTACATGTGCCTGCACCGACTCAGCGACTTCCTCGACCCCTGTGCCTCCCAGTCTGGGCCCAACACGGACGTGACGACAAAAGCCGGTACGCAGATTCCTCTGCACGGCCAGGCCGAATCTGCCAGCAGCGCGGTCTCGGGAGTAGCACTTCGATGATCCTACTCGATCCTGTCGAAGGCCTCGATCACGTAGAGGCTCGCATTGTGCTGGAACTGCAGCTGCTTTCGCCTGCTCCTGCGGTATACTGTCCCTCGTAGTCCTGTGGAGGGCACCGCGTATACCCTCTCGCGAGCTAATCTGGACCTTAAGTGACCCCTAGACTGAGCGTTCCCAGGATACACATACACCACCCATGAAGGATTGAAGCAGATTCCAGAGAACTCACGATTTTCCTCTGCCTTTTCTCCCTCCGACTGCACCATGGCACGCTTGCTGTAGTAGTGGCGTTGAATATGCCTGAGAATTTAGCACAAGACATACCAAAAACATATCGGTCACATAAGAGAATTCCCTCCCCCCCAGGATTCTAAAGTGCTTCCCGAGAAACTCAAATACGACCCTGCTCAACGACAAAGCATTCTCGGAACTCTACCATCCCTCTGCCATGCTTCGGTCGTATGCACCGCACAGATCAACCAGAAAAAATCTCGCACCAGAATTCGCAACGAGATTCTTCAGACAGGAGTTGATGCGTCGAGCTCAGAGCGCAGCCAAATTTGCAACTTCCATGGATATCGTTAGACGCGTGAGTATTGAGAGCTGCGCCGGAAATTGTCTACCGGGGCGCTAAAGTTCGGATTGTCCCACTGGCGTCGTTGGACAGCTCTTTGTTCAACAGTTGAGCAAAGAGCTCCCCAAAGACGCCAGCATCTTCAGCGGAACCACTCTCAGATCTCCGGTGGCCAGAATCTGGCACAGCGCTTTCGCTTAGTGATGAGCAAGTAAACTACGCCTCTGCTGCGTGGCGCCCAGACCCAGCAGGGCGAGCTGATACCATGTTAGTACCTCTGTATGGCCGGCTCGAACGGAACATACCGGGATCCGTCCCAAAACTCGAAGTACGGCTGTGGACGGCTAGACAGAGGAGCAGCGTGCTGGTCGACGTGCATGCATTGAGAAAAACGTGAAGGGATCCCCTGATAGGGCGAGCCGGACCAATTCGAACAGACTGATCGAGCGCGGATAGTCCTCGTAGCCACCCCAAGGCTTCAAACGGCAGCGCCATCATAGAGATCCCTCCCCCAAATCATAGACAGTGGAGTCCCCGAAGGCCCTTCTGCTTTAAAGCACATGCCGAAAACCCCCATCCCTCACTACAGAGGAAAACTCAACCCCCTTAAGGATGCATGAAACAACTCACACGCCGTAAAACACGTTCCGGCTATACTTCTCCTCGGTCTATCTTCCCTCGAATCCGTTCCATATCTCGCACAACACCGTTGAAGGCGCGCTGAAGAGCAGAAAGGAAATGCTTCTCAACAAGAAGAACACCGTGCCAGACAGAGTAGGCGCCTCCGTTGGAAGCGGTCCTTTTAAGCGCGCCCGCAGTGCCAGTGAAAAACACCAGTTTGCTGGTAGCGCACTCGCAGCGTATCGAGAACAGCAGGACGCTGCCATTGGATGCTTTCGTGCACGCTCTCTCTCGCGGATGACACGGTACTGGATTTCAATCGCCACAATGCCGTTAGAGACTTTCAGGAACACAGACACCAACGGACCTTAAAACTCGCGTTCTTTCTCCCCCCCCGTTGGAAACTCAGGATCGATTCTGAAATTGATTTTTACGCGTAAAATGCAGTTCCAGAATCGATTCAGAGTTCCAGAATTGGTTCACTGAACGACACCTCTATTCCCCTACTACCAGCCTAGTGGTATCCTTCTCATAATTCACAGCAACCATCGTCAGGAGAGCTCCCACTATCATCGACCCGAAAAGGATAGGGCCGGCCCGTGCCTTGGGGAGCTTATCCCGTTGCCGTTGAAGGAACCCCATGTTAAATAAAACCTGGCAATACATTCGGGTGTCCGTTGAAAAGGCGTTATTCCCAAAGCACAAGAAAATTTTGTCTGTTGGCTGGTTAAGGATGATGATAAACTTTTAACCGCTTACGAACCGAGTAATTTACCATGTCAGACGTGTATAATTCCGTTACCACTAAATGAACGTAATAAAAAAGCAACATAAACGTTTACCAACAGCATTAGCCAGCCAGACAGGCAAACAGCGCCCGCAAGCACAGGCTCTTCAAGCGCGCGGTTCCTTGGATTTCGGGAACCCGTCTAGATTGAGACGAATCTTGAACCTTAATCGATCGACATGGCGCGCGCCAAGTGCGTTTGGTGAAATCCCCAAGGGAGGTCGAGGTTGGAAATCCCCCTTGCTGTGGACGGTAGGGATTTACTTACTCTGAGCTTTTAGATACCTACGCACTGCCGGGCGAAAGGCAGCGGACTAGCTGGTTCTATGAGGCGCTGCTGTCCGTGTTGAGCGATGGACTGGATTGTGGTAGCCTCCAGTTGATACGGATGGGAGACTTAGTTACCTTTCTTGATGGAAATGGCTTCGCGACTAGACTGAGAAGGGATATAGTGTATGAGGCGTGTGTGGGAATAGAACCTGCGTGGAGCTCGGGTTGCAGATTATAAACAGTTTTGCTTAACCTATGCGACTGTTCTTCGGGAGCTCTAAGAAGAAGGAGCAACAGGCTAACCAGCAGCCTCCAACTAAGGTAGTCAGGGTATCTTAGGTCGACCCGTGCTATTCTCACACGGAAGTATCTTTGACTTGGTTGAAAGGAGCCGTGAAAGTCCAGCCTAACTGAATGATTGTCAGAATCTCCCCGACGCCATCATGAAGAACAAGGAGGCTATAGCGACCCTGAGAAAAGAGGGAGCAGTTAATTGAAAAGAAGATGGCCCTGCAGGAGCAGGACGCACGTAAGAGTCAGTGGACGGCAGTACGAGTTGCGTAATTTATGGTATGGCTGTCATTCCGAAGGTCCCACTTTTTAGGAACTCGTGCGGCTGCGAAGGACAAGCGGGGTGCTCTGATGGCGTTGAAACGGAAGAAGATGCTCGAGGCCGAGCTGACTACTCTGATGAACTCCCGTAGGTCCTGAAGCTCATGCGAGCTGGATGCTCTGCCTCCGCAGGCATGACGCTGGAGCAGCAAATTCTGTCGTTGGAGTCGAGCCAGACCACAGCGGTTGCGGTCTCGGCGCTCGCCACGGGTGTATCGGCACAGAAGATCATGAACCAGCAGCTCAATATTGACAACGTACGTGATGATAATGCTGACCGAGCATATCTTTTATGCTCGTGTTGTCCTTAGATCGACGTCCTTATGGACGACATGCAGGAGATGCAGGATATGCAGAACGAAGTCTCTAACGTATGGTGGTTGTGTCGTCTCTTCTGATGACTGCTCATCTCCTCCTGTAGGTTCTTTCTGGTGGCAACACTGTCATGGACGACGAGGAGCTCCTCAATGAGTTGGATGAGATCGAAGCCCAAGAGCTCGAGGCCAAAATGGTCGATGTGGGCTCGCTTTCCGGCATCGTGGAGATAAGGAAAGGTTCGTCTCAGGCGGCACAAGTCCCCTCTGGCGGAGTCGTGGCTCAACCATCCGTTGCCGAGCCCTCAGTGGCTGCCCCAGCTCAACCGCAGCAGTCCGCGGCTGAATCTTCTAGGCCTCAGCGGAACGGTTAGTGCACAGGGTGGTGACTTTCATTCCTTAGAACGTTCGGTAACGTGTGGTATGCGAAGAGAGCCGAGGGATGAGGCTCGGCCTGGAACGATCAGACTTACTCTTCCCATCAGATGGTCTGACGGATGAGGAAGCCGACCAGTTGGCAGCCTTACAAGCCCAGCTTGGCTGAGCGCTAGGTGGCGGACCTTCTTTGTACACTTGAAAGATAATGCAGTCTAGGATAATTATTAAGAACCCTAAGGGTGCGGTGTTCAGGATAAGTACACTTTTGCATCTACTAGCATGTTGGTCATCATCGTAATGAGATTGTCATATTATTAATCCACTCAATAAACCTCATAGGCTTTGAGTAGTCCGTCTTGTGTTTTGGGGGCGAGACTAACGCTTGGGAGCAGCAGCTGGTCTGGGTCGTCAGGCTTACCTTCCTTCACATGTCGGTCGTTCCGGTGAATCCTCAGCCTTTCCTCAACGACCTTACTGGGCAGGAGGTAAAAGATTGGGGTATCTTCAGCTTAAGCGGGGAAGATACGAGTAAGGTCGCACCACTGGCTGCGCGATCAGGTGATGGTTCGTCTGAAGTGGGGAACACTCGAGCTTAAGGGTCGGCTTCAGAGTGTCGACACTTTCATGAATCTCAGACTTGACCATTGTGAAGAGTGGCAGGTAGTACTTAGAGATTCTCTGTAAGCTCGTCTCCTATCTTTCACCCTTTCAGGGAGGCAACTTCAAGGGAGCCCTCGGGGACGTCCTTATACGGTAATAACGGTCTCGGCGGCCCGGGCGTGCCGGAGTCGGGAATAACATCGCTGTTTCTGGCCTTTCTGACGTCTGGTCGTAGATGCTCCCCAGCTTCGCTCCGCCGCATGTTTGTTCTGTGAGTCTTGGCTTTTAGATGCAACAACGTCCTGTATGTCCGAGCAGCAAGTTCCAGTGGGGCCGGAGAGGAGCTGGAGGACTAGCGCCTGGCTCGACGATGAGCGTGATGGCAGTAGGTATCCCATCCCGGCCGTTGCTCCTTGTGGTTGATCTTGCCGTCCCTGTCTGTAGGTTTATCATCATTACTCAGCCATCTCGATGACGTTCGCTCGGAAGCATTGGCGGTGGACCGATAATTGAAAAATAGCTGCCGACCGTCCTAGCTGCCTCTAAGATATTTCCGGCGTGGATCTCCGTTGGGTTGGTCAATCATGAGTGGGAACCTGGCCAAGGCCTTTCTTTTCTGAGGATAGTTCTGTCCGGGATCGGTCATCATGGCGCAGTCTGCTCATCTAGAAGTAAAACTGGACACGCTGCGAGGGAAAGCGTGAGTGGTAGTTGTGCCGAGGCGCAGTCCGGAGGGGGCTGTTGATAGGTACGCCTCGCGTAACGCGAACGATTACTGCATCCACGCCAACGACGGCAGCAGCCTTCAGATGCAGGGCGACAGGCCTCTGATGGACTGGCAGCTCACGCTACGGCAAACTAGGTAATCTCACGAGAGAGTCCAGAATTTCGGGGGACAAGCAATTGTTGATGATGAGAATATTTTTACGCCGCTCTTAGACGTCCCTTGGGCCCCTTCGTATCGCCGGAGCGGCCGCCCGTTCTCCTGGGCTCGAGGAAAAGGTCGAGATCCGGTAAGGGCGGTTGATGGTCTGGTCGTGTACGGTGGTGGGATCGAACCTGCGACCTCGGGATGTGCATCTCAGTCCCAGAGAAGGACCTTCACGTCGACGGAGTGTACGCGGATTGTAAGTACGGCAACATAGCTGATAGCGGCCCGATGGTCCGGAGTTTTGCAGCCAACAGATTCGTCGAGAAAGACTCGGTAAGAATTCTGGGCCGAACTTTATCGGTGCCGTCGGTGTCGATTAACGAGTTTTGTCGATATCGCCGTGTATATGAAGATGAGGCTGCTGTTGGGCGAGGGGTTTTGCTACGTTCGGGTGGCACAATTCGTTCTCTGATGGTGTCCGTCCGATGCTGTGGTGAGTTCACGAAGACGTTTTATGTCTCTCAGGTGCACTGGCAGGTCAACTTACGCTCGGGTGCCGCAGGGGCGCAGGAGGTATCACCACGTTCAACCGCATCTTCCAGCTCGGGCTTGTCAGGGTCCCAGGTGGCGCCGTTACCATCAGAGGTCGGCTGTCAGCTTTGACCGGATAAAGGAGAATGCCGCCCGAGAGGACCCGAGGAACAAACTGCAGGAAACTACGCCGATCGACCGGGCTCCCGACCGGCGGATGGGGGCCTTGCCGATCCGCTACATCAGGGAAGATCTTCCTTATGATTCTGTGAGGTAGTATCATGGGAAGATCGTTGATGGACGCTCTGGGATTGGTGACCGGCTAGGTATCCTGGCTGTGAAGGGACGGGACTGCGGAACTGGCGACACCTAATTCATCGGGGAAAGACTAGGACGATGCTGCGTCATGAGACGACGTTGAGGGGTTACCCCGATAGCCGGTCTAATGAGTGCATCTCGGACTTCTTGGGGAAGAAGAGATGGCACTTCGCCCGGACTAGAGATCATGTTACCGAGATAGATTCTAAGTTGAAGTAGGCCAACCGGGTGCTGCCGCTTAGCTCAGCGTGGAGTGAGTATAGGTTGGATGCGGTGGTGGTGTGGTATTAGGTACTTGTCAACCCATTCTATCCAGAGCGAGCCTCGGGATACCCCTTTGTCTAGAAGCAACCGCTTAGGCGGCCCTATTTTAATCAATGGCGATGAGCCTGTGTGACCTATGCGCAGACGCTGTTGTTGTATTGGTGAATGGGGGAGGGCTTTGGCTAGTCTCGGGCGACCGGTTCCGTTACAGTTGGGGTAACTCAAAGTGGAGGGCAATGAGTCAGAGATAGGAGATTGTGCCGGCCAGGCACAGGATGCCACGGGAGTACATAAGAGGGAAGTGTTCCTGTCTGTGGACACCGGAGGTGATGGGATGCTCCGCCTGTGTCGGAGTGGTTCCTGCGGACTTGAGGACATGGAAACGCTGTTGTGAATCTTTCGTGTTCTCGTAGAAGGCGAGGCCCATGATAATAGACACTCGAGGCACAGGACAATCTTCCTCGGGAGACCGGCAAGTGGGTTCCATTTCATTGATGCTTTGATGGCGACCAACGATTTCGAGTCTACTTGCCAGGTCGAAGGGAGGCTCTGTACATGCACTTAGAGGAGCCCAGTCTAACGAATACCAGCTATTATGTCCATATAACATACAGCACCATCATACTCATCAGTGTGGTCACTGCGGTAACTTTCACGCGCCGCGAAATTGTGGGAAGCAGCGCCTCCTTCAGGTTATGATAACCCTGCCGGTTCCGGAGCAGCTCAGCCCTGAGGCCTACGATGCGCTCAATATAGCCGAGAACGTCTTCAACGGGACTTTCATAATGGAACTAGTGGTAGGCGGGGCAAGCCGGGCTAGGGAGAGCCTTCCCTGTCGCCCTTTCAGCTACGCCTCTCGACCGCTCCGTCGTTGCTGCCTGCCCTGACCGAGCCGTAAGTCTGTGGGGTGTCTGCGCTGTCTGCGTAATGGGTTGGGCAGGTATAACTGGCTAGACCTCCTTATAGTGGTGCCATACGTGGCCTTGTGGTGTGGCGTGGACCGGGATGACTACAAGGGCCTTCGACTAGCGCTCTTCATGGTGAGTAGTAGGCCAGCTCAGTGCTTTGGATGCTCCTGTTAATGGAGGTACCTGCGATGAGGATGGCTAAGATTACCCGGAACAGTAGTGGGTGGCGTCTGCTGGTGACCAGTCTCTCTCTCAGTATGGATGCCCTTAGAGTACGCTTGCCCTTCCACGCTCCGCCGCTCTGCCTCGAAAATGATGCTATCGTTAGGTGCCAATGCTGATGCTCTTCTTCCTCGTTGTGTGGTTCGCCTCTATCCTCTATTGGCTGGAGACGGATCTCAACAGCGGCGGTTTTAAGACCTTCGGGTCTCTTCCCTCACGCGATGTGGTTCTCCATCGTCACCATCAGTAGCGCCTCACTAGAGCCGCCTCCGCCCTGCCAGCCTATCGTCGCTCAGGTACTGTCGGATACGGCGACGTTGAACTAGCAACAACAGCTGGTGATCCATGGCCTGGTATCTTAGGTTGGCCCATGGCTTTTACGATGTTAGGTCAAGTAGTGACGTCGATGTTGATAATAATCAGGGGTGTCCTATATGGCGATGCCCCTGAGCATTATTGGCTCGACCTTCTGGGATGTGTGGACCGATAGGTAGGCTGTTGCCATGGGAGTGCCGCTTGGCTATCACCTCACGAATTAGGGAAGTTAGAGTAGGAGCGGTATTGCCCAACTGATAGGGCTGCATAGAAATCGAGGTTCCCAACAGCTAGCTCGGATGGGGCTGTCTCGCTCCCATTAAAACATCAGAGAGCCCGGCAGAGGGAAGTGGCTCGGCCGTGTTCGGCATGTGTGCCTTCCTCAGAGACAGGATACTCATCGTTGACAAGATCCACCAGCGCCTTTCGCGTCGACAGATAACACGGGAGCAAGTCTATAATGTAAGGAGACTCCCGTAATATACCCGCCGTTCAGTCTCGGCACCAGCGCTTCCTCAGTGCTACTGAGTGTCGTACGTGGGGAGTCATGACTTCGTCGTTGTGAACTCTGTGGCTTGGATCTGCTCAGGTTTTCACCCAAATTGATGTGGATAATTCTGGTGGCATTGATATGGGGGAGCTCGAGCACATGCTGAATGAAGAGTTCCGATTGGCGATGCCCAAGCGGAATGTCAAGAACCTCTTCAGGTGACGGCTGGCTGCTGTCGCCAGTGCGGCGACCTGTAGCGCTGCTTCAGGCACATGGACCATAACGGCTCGGGTAAGGTCAGCTTTGAGGAGTTTTGTCAATGCCTCTTCCCTGATTTGGCGGCGACCCTTGTGCTGCAGTGAGTTCCGGGGCGCAGTAATGGAGGGGTCTCAGGACGATGGTCGTCGGTTGTGTCAGGCGCTCCACGACCTCTCCAACGGCCAGAACGCCCCAAGGTGAGTCTTAGCCTCTCTGATTGGTTTCGAACGAGGTCCTCTTCGGTTAGGTTCTGCAGCTGCGGGAGTTGAGGATGCCAGGATGTCAGGAAGTCGATTTTCTGACGAATTCAATGCATCGCTCCGCCGTGGGTTCGCAGGCCCCCATCATCAGGGGGCGGGAAGAGGAGGACTCTGCCATTGCGTATGGGACAGATGGTCTTGGACACCCTCTGGGGTCAGTACGAAGGCGGGGACGGTGTCGAGGACGAGGATGGTGAGCAGGCATATAGTAGTCTATTTTATGACGCCTCGTGTGGTACCAGATGGCAGCCTTAGAGGAGGCGGGCCTGGTCAGCATGTTAGGAATATGCGTATCAGCCGAAGAGGGGACCGCTGGCAAGGCCAGGTGACCTCAGTATGTTGAGCGCCGGAGCAACAGGGGCGTTGTTTTAGACGGGCAGGGGTTCGGCGGGCGAGGGGAACCTGTCTGATGTGGACGAGAAGCTGCGTGAGATTCTTGACATCTTGCGAGGTCGAGGGGTCGATGCCAGAGTAAGGAACTCGGGAGCTGCTCACAGCAACGGCTCGTCCTTAGGATTTGTCGCGCGCCACGAAATACAGCTCGGAGTGCAGCAGCACTCAGACGGACACCTGGGGCTCCCGAGAGGTCGGCACACAAACGAAGGCGACCGCGGAGAGGGAACGCTCGGCCGAGCGTGCGGTCGTCAAGGTCAGTGCGCCACCAAGGGCCGGCGTCGAGAGAACCCGCCGGCCCGTGTCAGACTTCCTCCAGTAGCAGCAGGAGCGGACAGTAGGAGTGCTCAGCCTCGGAAGTCCTTCGCCCGAGGGTTCAGGGAGGGTCGGTTGGCTGCTGATCCGGAGGAGCAAGCCGTAGCGAAGAGGGTAGTTAGATGCAGTGCCCGTATGGCTAACTGTCGGGCGTCATTCAAGGTCTCGTCCGTGGCTGGGCAGAGCAACCGTAGATACAGTCGAGACGAACGCCCTTCGAGAGAGCGCGCAGCGGCGCATGGAGGCGACCGAGGTACTCCGCTGGGGCTCTAGGCTGGCACTAGGATCGATGTTGCTGGCTCAGGCCATGAGGAGGCACAGTGGAGTGCTGCAACGCTCGCGGATGGAGTGGTAGGCCGTTTATTGACGTCTCGACGGGACACAAGGAGAAAGCGCAGCCGAGGAAAAAGCCAGCTCGCTTCAATAGGCTCGCAAGAGCCTGCCGAGGATGTACGAGCCGGCGGAGGAGGTCGCGGGTTCCATTCCACCCTCAGGCACTTTCCGGTGGAGAATTTGTTTAACTGTTGCATGATAGCGGCTTTTGCCGCGGGTACTTTTGAAAACTTGGCGTTCCTGGACCTGTGCGGCACTCGAGTTCCATCATACGGGTGGAGACGAGACATGTGCGAGTTCTCGGAAGCCTCGATGCGGCGTCTCGGAGTCGTGCCATAATGCTAATCTCAGCTCTTACCAAGGCATGGCTGTTGTCTGCCCTTTAACTAACGAATATTGATTCGCGCCGAAGAGCATCGAGTGCCTCGTCGCAGTCGCGGAATACGAGAGCTGGCATTGTGCGGGTCTCGTCCCGGAGGAAGGCCTCTGTACGGCTTCCAGTGGATACTGGGGGTGGGTCGTGGTAGCGGCTTGCCTGATGGAGAGACAGCCGGAAGCGCCTCAGATGCCTGTCCTATTGGTGACGACTCCGTTGAAGGGCGGGAAGCAGCGAGAAGGGTGTCGAGGAGGCTGGGAAGGCTCGAGGGTCTCAGCGACCCGATAAAGTCAAGTGAGGGGACTCCCGAATTTGTTGATTCGGAGGAGGTGGTCAGGTGCCCGCCACTTGGTGTATGCCCACCTGGAGGAGCCCTCCTTGCACTGGATCACGCTCAACGTGTATCGTATCTACAACAGCCTCATCATCGTCAGTGTGGTCACATCAGTAGGGGTGCCGACGGCCGGCGGCGTGGAGGCTGCCGTAGGTGCTGGTCACGCTGCCGGTCCCTGAGACGCTGAGCTACAGTGCACGAGACGGCCTTGAAGTCGCCGAGACCGCCTTCAACGTACTCTTCCTATTGGAGATACTGGTAGTAGCTGCCAAGAGGCCTCGATTGGCCTCTTCCAAATTCTTGTCGGTCAGCTCCGCTTAGTGACGTCCCCTCATCTTGGTCGAGCTTTCTGTGAGCCGTAAGTCTCCGTAGTAACGGTGGCCAGCATCGGATATACCTGGGCCAGGTACAATTGGCTGGACTTGATGGTGGTCCTGCCTTACGTCCCTCTATGGGTAGGCGTGGATCGATCGGACAATGAGATAGTCAAACTCATACTCTATCTGGTGGGTGCCACCTGCCGCAGTCTCGAGCTTGAGCCCTCCCTATAATGGCCTCTCAGGTACCGGCCATGCGCATGCTGAAGCTGACTCGCAATAGTACTGGTTGGCGGCTCCTGGTCATAAGCCTCTCCCTCAGCATGGACGCGCTCAGGGTGAGGTTCGTCTCGCCCTCACGGTTTATCGCCCCCTCCCACCTCAGGTGCCGATGCTGATGCTGATTTTTCTTGTAACGTGGTTTGCATCCATAATATACTGGCTGGAGGACGTCACATTGCCTGACACCGCCCCGGCCGCGGCCTTCGCCTCCTTACCCCACGCTATGTGGTTCTCCATCGTCACCATCAGTAGAGCGCTGCTACTCGAGTAATCCGGTCTGAGTTCTGGCGGTAGGTACTGTTGGTTACGGCGATGTTGCTCCAGCCACCGACGGAGGTACGTTGTCTCAGCGTCACTCGCCACGAAATTGCGCGTTGTCGCAGGCCGAGCGATCTCAGCCATGCTGATAATTGTTGGTGCCTCCTACATGGCCCTCCCGTTGAACATCATCGGCTCGACTTTCTGGGATGTCTGGACTGATCGGTGGGGATGGCCGAGCGTCTGGAGGCCCATGGTGACGGTCTGTGTGCGTCAGGGACAAGCTGCTGATCATCGACAAGATCCAGCAGAGGCTGTCGAGGAGGCGGATCACGCGGGAGAGGCTTTATGAGGTCAGGCTCGAACGCTCAGCTGGGCTGCATCGGACTTCTGCCAGGTCTTCGAAACTATGGACGAGGACGGCTCGGGAGTGATCGACCTCACTGAGTTTGAGCACATGCTGAATCGCCACTTCAGACTGGGAATGCCCACCCACAGCATCCTGCGACTTTTCCGGTGGAAAGTTGGTATCTCCTCAGCTTCTATTGGCCGGGTCTTGTCAGTACTATTGACGCTGACGGCGAGGGGAGGATATCATTCGACGAGTTTTGCGCTTGCCTTTTCCCCGAGCTCGTCAACCCAGAGCTGTGAGTTAAGGGATGTGCGGTAGAGAGCGACGTATCCTTATTTCTGATGGGGGGTTTACGGACTTAACGTACTCACCCTGGTGTGACGAGGAGTACTCTTACCAGTGTCAGCCGAAACGCAGCACTTGTTGAGGTATCGAGGCTCACCTATTAAACTAGCTCCATGTCTTGAGTTTATGAGCGCCTGGTACGAGTCTTCGTCGGGAATTAGCTGATATCATCTCTTGCAGTTCCCATTGCCAGGTCCTTTCCCACCAGAGCCTCGATACCGCGCAACTCTCGAGGTAGAATTTTCTTTCTCCTCTTAGTCAGAAATTTCCACTGTCTCAGCGTCCCTCGGCAGCGGCGAGCGTGCATCGATCATGCGGGTAGTATCCGATGACATCGACCCCCTGGAGGCGGAAATAGAGGCTTCGAAAGCAGGTAGCTCGGCCAGTCCCTCCTCCTCCTCTCTGTCCTCCAACCACTTCTGCATAACAGAGGGACTGCATGTTAGTGATTGAGATTCTCTTACAGAAGAACGCAATGGCACGTTCACTGTAGTATTTACTGAGACTATTGGTGTCGTCATCAAACTCTCTGTAACAAAAAAACTAGATGCAAGAATGAGGCCGCTACGTCACGTGGTGGCAGCAGCGATGCTCAGTCTGCATTGAAGAAAATGCAACAGTGAAAAAGCTCTAAATTTTTGCATGCGATATATCCGCATGATGACCCTCGCTCAGGTGGCGGTAGAGGCCTCTCTCCTGATGGCCACTACCTCAAGGGGCTAGAAGACGCCAAAGCCGCCGAAGCAGCTCATCACAGGGCTGTGTTGGATCGGGTAGGGCTATGACCAGTGCTGCTACTCATGAGGTCTCCGTGTCAGCTCTGCAGTCTGGAGCGTGAATTGGAATCGAACCGAGGAGATATGCAGAGGATGGCCGATGTTGTGGATGAGATAGCGAATAAGCTCACGGTGAGGGACAGCATATTTTGACGCTAGGGAGCATCGCTGGTCGTAGGCGCTGACGGCTGGTATCGATGGACAGGGCCAGGGGGCGAATGCTCGGGGACGCATGGTGAGCTTTTTCCGGGGTCAGAGAAGGCTGATGCTGATTTTTATTTACGAAGGCGCGATCCCTCCGCACTTGAGCTAGTGGAGAGCTACCGGAGGTAGCAGTAGTCACAAAACGGGCCGCGTGAATCAAACTGGACGTTACCCCGCATGCCTGGTTGGAGTGGCCCTGCTGCGGCGTCAAATAAGGTTCGATGTATCACTGAGCATAAGCGGCGTTGCTCGGTTCGCCCTTCGCTGCGCCATTCAACGGCATCGCTAGAACTGTGGGTGGACAGACTGATGGCATGGTGCTATCATCAGGCTGAGGATGTCTCTGCTCACCGCGGAACAAGCCCTGCTGATGGTCCCATTGATAGTAACGGCATCATACTTAGGCAGCGGGTAAGTTACCTCCATAGGCTGGGGTCCGCCATTCCCTCTCAGGTGTAAGTCGGCTTAGTGCCGTTGTAGAGTGAATGCCCTCTATGAGCATGCTGTCTTATGGCACTATTACCCTTGTTGTCGCATACGCCAGCCTGGTGTTGTGAGACTCTTCTTTCGCTTCTGTCGTCAGCCCATAGCACCCCTCATGTTTCCTCAACCCAGCCCGGTGCTGCCTGCCGCCGCGACTTGGGCGAATCTACCGCAGTACAGCGGACCTCCGCAGCAGCAGGGACGCCGCGCCGCCGAGGACTTCGCCGCTCCGTCGTCCGTTGCAGCAGGTCCTGGAACCGTGAGTGCTAGGCCCACTCAGGGAACTGCAGTGATCATGTTCGTTCAGCCGAATACTCGCCGAGAATCCCGTTTTATGGACCAAGGTCCGCCGAAAGTTCCGAAGCCTGCGGCGCGTGGCGTGAGTTTCCACCATAGTAATGCAAGATTGATACCGGTCGCTCCTTCGGCAGATGTCCATCTACGTCCCGAGAAGCTACGCCACTCCGCTGGGCCAGCGGGGTTCGTTGACCCAATTCACCGTCGCCCCACTGTTTACAATGCAGCAATTCCCCTCCCAGGCAGAAGAGGGCACTGAAGCTTTCCAAGAGATACAGGTAACAGCTTCCATTGCACGGGGGAGGGGTTCAATGCGGTCTGGCTCAGAGCGTCCCTGCAACCCCTCTCCAACGAGCTTCCTTTTGCCGGCCTTGTTCCGGTTCGTCGGCCACCTTGGTAAGACTCAATCTTGCTATGACGGGCGCCGTGTCCGGCTAAGGGGTTCTTGGATCAGATACCGTTCGGCAC
Organism: Perkinsus olseni; assembly: GCA_013115135.1. Classification (NCBI taxonomy): domain Eukaryota; phylum Perkinsozoa; order Perkinsida; family Perkinsidae; genus Perkinsus; species Perkinsus olseni. The sequence goes on along the minus strand of JABANP010000027.1, from coordinate 103,960 downwards.
GCCAAGGCTCGAGACTTCTCCGATGGGCTCGGAGCCTGCAGTTGACGGAGGTCCTGCTGCTTCAAGTGGTTGTCGTCGCCTGAGCTAGGATGTTCAAGTCTGCCCTCCAGGTACCTACAACTATACTCAGAGGCTGCAGAAGGCCGAGGAAGCCCCCAGGCTCTCGATCAGCTCCCTCCCGCTGCAAGGTGGAATATACAGGCTTTCGTTGTCGTCACTGATGTTGTATTTTCCTGCCAGGTATGAACTCCCTTACGGACATCATTCGCTCGGCCCGGGGTGGTGGTGGCCCTAGCCTAGCGGGGCCTCCGCCTTCAGCCACATCGAAAGGCGCTGCTGCGGTGATGCCATCAGTTGGCGGAGGAGGAGGGGCCATGCCACCTCCAGTGGTCGTCCACCGAGTGAGAGTCCGTCCGATTGACTTCCGTCGACGCCCATCGGAGCGATCTGCCCGTACATCCTCATCCTGCTTTAGGTGAGACGGCTCAGTGCCGAGCAGTTGGGAGCAGCGGGAGGCGATCCGAGAGTAACATGAGGATGGTTGTCTCTATCTGACGCGTTGCTGTATTGCAGGCAGCCGTGGCTGCCATGAAGGCCAAGGAGGCTGCTGTAAGGTTGGCGGTTGAGCCGAGGGAAGGACAGGTCTGAGCTGGGGAGGGCGCCCAGGGAAGTCAAGGAACTCGTGTCAGGCGGAATCGGTCGGAATCGGCAGCGACGTGTCGGAGGCTGGGGACACCAGTGCCCCTATGATAATGGAATCACCGCAGCTGTCTGACTCGACGCCCATAAGCCACTTTCATGACGACACGAGAGAGGTGTCAAAGCTCATGGTAAGTTCTGGTTCTTCGTATCGCGAGCCCAGGTCGGCCCGGTGGACTCTTGGGGTAGCAAAGATGAAAGTCATGTGATCGGAAATATTCTCCCCCTTCCGGATTACCTGCAAATTCTGAGATGGATGGGCGCCAATGATTTTGACGGATTTTTTCCTCATTATGAGCGACCGCTTGTCTCAGGAGGAGAATGCGGAGTTACGACGACAACTGAGCAGGCTTGAAGAAGAGGTGGAGGAGCTACGAGCTGAGCTCGATGTTAAGAACCGTCTGCTGGCCAACGCTGATATCAGTAGAAGTGATGGTGACCGGACGGCGCGAAACACGCCCAATTCTGCCGGGTTGGCAAACAACTCGAGCTATGGTGAGAGAACGGCAGCAGCGGCATTAATCTGCTGTCATCAGTGCGGCTTGCTGGCTTCTCGACTCGGCTGCATGGGGGTTATTACTTTCCCTTCCTGTTCAGAATCCATCGGTGATATCCAGAATCATCTGTCCATGGGTGAATAGACCTCGCCAAGCTCTCTTTCTCGCGCCCGTAATGCTCCATCATGACCAGCCATGAAGGAAGCGTCGTTGTTGTTTGGCTTTTGTGCATTGCTACGTTGAAGACACGCGCCGAGTTGTCAGTTATTCAATTCACTGGTGATGGCAGTGGTGCCGCGTCCTTTACGATTTCGCCTGAGGATGTTCCCTGTTGCAGTTCCTCGCTCGTTTCCCTGATACACCACTCTCCCATTGGAGGTTTTGAGGGGAGACCCCGGCCGCTCCCCGCCAGCGGTCTCCAAGGTTCCCAAGGCTCATAGGATCTCAAAATTTCCCACTCTCAAGTCGAAAATTGAGTTTCTGAGATACCGTGTGGACGAACCATTTCAAATCCGGCCGATACCGGGACCGGTCGAAGAATACGTTCCGTCTTATCCAGGTGAATTTTTAGTATCGTCTACCGCCTCGGGCGTGAGGGAGCCTGGATGCTCTTTTTGCAGCGTTTCTATCCCCTTCTCCGCGATGGTTCAAGAGATCACGTCTTTTGTTGGGATGGAAGACGTCACTACAGATCTGGTGGGCCCTCCACGCACTTCGGCTTCACACTGTGCTGACGTCGATACCGGACACGGCGTCGATGTATCATCCGCTGCCAGTGCTGAATGTGTCTCCTGCAGGTCCGCCAAATTCTGCAGGCAACTATCAAAACGGATGATGAGTATGAAGCTAAGAAGGCGCAGGAGTGGGCGGACCAGATAGGGCTGAAAGTGGTCGCCAAGCTCAAAGTAAGAGAAGCTGCGTATACAGGCTGCTCCCCTGCTGGCTTCGTGAATGACTGCCGAGTGGCGTGTCACTTGTTGTCGTTTGCGACCGATTTGTTGTGGTCAGAGTCTGACCGTCAGACTGTTTCAGTCGAATGCCGCGGGTGGCTTCTGCGACAACAAACGAGTCAATCTGTCGTGTGTTTTTGTTGTTGATAGCCGTTGGTCATTCCCCACCTGAGAATGCCTCGCCGTTCACTGTCTCTTAGGAAGCCAGTGACAACTTCAAGTACATAGTGTCAGTGACAATTCAAGAGAAGGGGGCCGGGTAGTCATTCACCATGACCCTCATACCCATCGTGTTTGATCCAGATTGCACCACTCTGCTACTTGTCACTGGGACCCTACTGCCGACGGCTCCGTCACAGTGAGAAAGCGCACGCCGTCGATATGCTTGTACGCCCTGGGTTTGCCAGGTACGCTGGGATCAAGCTTTGAACATGGACGTCGTGATAACGGTATTCGCCCTGGCTCTGTAAACAGACCGAATGCTTTGCGTTGCTGGTAGTGTGAGTGATCATGAATCATCGCCGGGGCTCGGGAAGACGCAGCCAAAAAAACAAACTACAGCTGGGAAGGCGTTTCTGGGAGTTTGCTCTTTCTCGAGAATGAGCGCACAGTCTCCCAGTATCCGCTGCCGGAGAGTCACCGGTCGATCACCGTGTAGACGTTCCATGAGAAAAGGTGACGGTGCAGACCTCGGGCATCAAGTTTTGAAGAGCGTTGTCGGACGGCACGGAGCCGAACTGGTGCGTGGAAGAATCTCTGCATTCTTCACGTTGAACGCAGTCGACGAGCTCGACTGGAATGTTTCATCTTTGCGCTCTTCTCCGAGGGCACAGAGAGCATGCTACCTCGTGCCCTGCTTCGGATTAAGTGGCTCTATCTTCTAAGGTTGACGGATGTAAGAGGACAATCGATCTGACTGATTCTAGGACCCCGATAAGGCATGGTGAACCAAACTCTTCGACCAACAATTTCGGGCGAATTTCTCTCTACCGCTTAGATGGTAACGGCCTGGTGTCGGAGATTGACGAGGCGATCGGACGAGCATCAGCAACTCTCGGTCGGCTACGAGGTGCCCTCGAAGGTCACGGAGAGCCTGTTGGTCTCCATTCTTTACCAATGTCAGAGAGTCGGCAACAAGACGCGGCGTTACACCTTCTTAAGGCAGTAAAGCGGATACTTATCAGACCGTCATTCCGTCATCTACGAAGATCTCCGAAAGCTCGGGAGAAGGTGTGATACAATCTATTGTAGCCCAGCGAGCCTCGCTGCCCTCCGCAGGCTCGCGGCCCATCTTCGGAAGGTGTCAAAGAGGCTCTTTTTAAGAGATCAGCAGCTCTGTCTATGGGCTTGTGGATTGAAGGAGAGGTGTAAACCGCTGTTCTTTCAAAGCTGCTGGCGCCGCGATTCGTATTCCCAAACTATATATGATTCCTCTCATATCATGATACTAGCTCCCTATTCTCATCGTCGGGAGAGGGATAAAAGGTGGCTCAGAAAACACCACCACCTGTCATTGCACCCGAGTATGCGAGTGGCCCATCCGCATGATACAGGGAGAGACAGAAGGTCGCCCAGTTTTCCATCGCTCTAGCTTGCCGTAACGCCCACTGTTGTTAAGCAATCAAGCACTCTCACGCAAAGTCATATTCCATTCATATTCGTGTTTGCATCGCTACACTGTGCAATCCCTATCTTCGTGATGACTCGTAACGCTACTTCGAGAGCTCCACCTCTGCTCGGCTAACAGATACGCTGTCTCCAGTGGCGGGCGTTCAGTTTGTGGAGAATCTTCGTTTGCCGAAGCATCATATGGCAGTCGCAGGCCAATGCTTCGGCGACCACGGCTCATGCTCAGCAGCTTGCGTAGTGTCACCATTCGTTTCACCGTCTCGTTACGATTAAACTTCAGCGGAAGCCTCCAGCACAGCCACACTTCTAGAGTATTGGACTACCAACGGTTGCAGGTGATGCAGAGGAAGGTGAGAGGTTCAACGACTTGCCACCGTGGACAAGCTCCTCCCTGTCGACCCTTTTGAACTGAGTAGGTATCAGTGTCACTCGGGGTCATCCGGCTCTACGATGTAGCCATGAGAGTGCATCAAACGAGCGAGTGTCGTAGTGCCTTTCGGCGATGGAAGCGGACCGTGGAGGGTGCAAGGAGAATAGATGCTCTGCAAGGACAGTACAGGTGAGCAGTCCTCGGCCAGGTAATTCTCTTGTCAGCTCAATATCTATCAGGTTGTGTGCTACTCTCGGGCATGCCGTGCGGAGATCACTGGCGACGGGCTTTTCGAAGCTGGCGTACTTTCGGATGAGCAGTGCATTGGAGGAAGAGCTCAAGTCGACAATTGAGAGGCTGCTTGCCGTGAGCCAGGGCGAGGCCACCTTCCGAAGATGCTTACCTTTCTCTCTGACCCATCATTGAGTCTCTCGCGGCTGGATTCTCCTACGAAGCATGCCTTTGAGTTCAAAAAGATGTGGTATCGGCTATGTGCCTCAGGTTGCCATTCCTATCACAGCAGCAGTGCACACCCTCAACGACTTCGGAGTTGCTGTTGAACCTCCCAGGGCCCCAAGACGACACCGATCGTATCACGATCATCGTGATACATGCTAACATGTGATCGGCCAACCCACGCCAACTTGAGTCCGTCGGTGAACACTTCCTCTCAATCTTTGTGTTTCCACAATTGCTAGTAAGTGCAACATCAGGAGCACTCTGTTACATAGACAAGAAAGAGCAACCAGAAGAATATGGACCCTCTGTATGGGTTGAAAGTCGACAGCTTAAAGTTCGCACTATCGACTTTCACACTGTGACAATCTGGTTTCAGACTGTTACCCGACGGCTATTGAATGAGCATCATCCAGTACTCAACAAAAGCCCGCTCATTCACAATAACATCAACAGCCAGATGCAGAATATGAGATGCAGTGGACACTGCATGCTTGACTCGAGCGCAGTCGGAGAACGGGGACTACCATTCTCTTGTTGCACTGTCATCATCAGCCCCATCGCGCAATAGTCACACAGTGGACAGTCAATTTGAAGGGCTTCTTGTAGACACCTTTTGTAAGTTAAGAATCTCCTCTCGACAAAAGGGCGATGTCGAGACACAATCATTCAAGAAACTTTGAGAGGGCCTCGTCAAGCGGCCATAGGCCTAATCCAGAATTCCCATCCGCTGCACTGCTAACGGCCTCCCATGGCCCAGCGGTATTTTCACGATTTTCTTCCTCGTCAATAGTATTGTCGCTGTAAGAACCGCGAGCGAGGGGCGAATATGTGCTCTCCGGCGGGTAAGAGTCTCCTTCCGTCCACGATAAGTCCAAGTCGGGTGCTGTAGCCAACTGTGTTGCTAGGTCTAAGACTTCATCATCATCCAAGAGCCACTCTGGGAACAAGTCGCTGCTATCAGCTGCGGCACTCCCCGCGATATCATCGCTAGCCTCTTCTTCGGCTGGGTTCGCCTGCTTCTTCGGCTGGGTTCGCCTGCTCCTGGCCCGCGGAACCATCGGGTGGCGAGGAGGCTTTGCTGGCGATTACATCATTAGCCGTGTTGCTCTCTGGTCTGGCGACATAGAAGGTGTTCTCAAAGTGAGCCGGCTTGTGTCCGGTTTTCACGATTCCGACACCCACTAGGAGCCTCGGTGGATCGTGGCAGAAAGCGAGGGACCAAGATCTCCGAGCCTCATCCATGGCCGTGTGGAGCTCTCGCATGAAATCATTGACTGAACTTTTCTCCAGGAAATGAAAACATCGTTTTGCTCCGGTCTCGGGGAGCCCGTATTTTTCGAGACTGTGCTGTCTGGCGAACCTTCGGCTGTGCCAAACCAAGGGGATGCCTTCTTTCATGCGGACCACCTCACCATTCGCAGTGGCGTTTACGGTGGCTACCTGCCGGCCACCATTATCCCAGACTGTCATGTGGAAATCGTCAAGCAGTGGGAGAGTGGGGCACACTCCACTTGTGTCCGGTTTAATCGCCTTGTACGTTCCAGATGGAACTTCGGATTCAACAACCGGATCGAGCAACACTTTGGGCGGTTTTTTCTTGGTCGTCAGTTCGTCGAAAGGCCCTTCGAGTAGGAAAGAATGCTCAGCACCAACAACGTGACCTCCCTCCCATTCTGGTCCGAACACGACCACCAAGCCGCTTGGATCGCTGCAGAGCGCGATCTTTACAGCGGCCCTGCTAGGCTCCTGCATCTTCAAAGCACTGTAAAGTTCACGTATGAACTTCCCGGCTGCACTTATCCCGTAACCTCTATTTGCCTTGAACAGAAAGCATCGTCCCACTGTCCTTGGAAGACCACGCGATTCAGATTCATCGTCGCCAAGGCTGTTCGAAACCAAAGATGATTTCTCTCTCATATTGATACGCAGGCTGCCGACTTGCGCATTCACAATAGCCACTTGTTGCCCATCACTTCGAGATACTTCGACTTCAAAACCGGTGAGCGATGGAAGAGTGGGGCACACTCCGCCCTGCTTCTTTGCTCTGTACATCCCAGACGCCAGCTGATCTTCCACCACAGGGTTGTACTTATTCACATGACGCCTCTTCGCATGGTCTGCCGAATTGGATGAGCCTTTCCTTTTCCGCCCCGAAGAACTCGTCTGTTTCACGCTGACTAAACCGCCGACCTTTCCACCAACTATGCTTGTCAAGGGCCCTTCAAGAAAGATTGTATCCGAGAAACCAGTGAGCCGACCACTTTTGTTCTTTTCGGCCTTCAAACCGATCAGGATGACCGAAGAAGTTCCACAGATGGCAAGATGATGCCCCCTCCGCTGTTTGGGAATTGGCTCACCCATAGCGCCGTAAAGTTTACACACAAACTCGAAGGCTTCTCTCGCCTCATCCTCGACGAAACAAAAACATCCCTCAGATTTCCCTGCGCGGAGTCCATACCGCGTAAGGTCCAGGCTCCTCTTGCGACCAGAGTAACAGCGTGACAGGGGAACTCCTTCAGCCATCCCAAACGACTCATTGGCGACCGTCGTACCAAGTTTCGCTACTTGTTGCCCATCATCATTCCAGATTTCCATCTCGAAGCTAGTAAGCAAGAAATCGTGGACCACCCTTCACCTGCGTCCCGCCGTGCTACCCTGTATTCCCCTGAAGGCAGTTTATATTCCCAAGCCGGCGCGTTCGGCAATGAAGGCGGCCCGTCCTCCGAGGCTCCCTGATTGAGTGATGTGCTCAGTAGGAAGGAGTTTTCGAAACCAGTGATAAGACCTTTATTCTTCACAATCCCAATGCCGACCATCAGGCCCGATCTAGTCTTGCAAAAAGCTAGTTCTAAGGCGACTCTCGGGGACACGTCCCTACCCAGGTTAAAGTACAGAGCGCGCATGAACTTGCCGGCTTCGCTGAGCCCCCAGGCCGCATTCGACTTAAATTGGAAACATGTTTTTTCTGCATCGGTGAAGTGGTGCGGTTTAATGCTCATATCGGAGGAGTGGAATTCGGCCTTCCACAACAAGTGACATTTATTCTCCATGACGACACGGTGGCCATCGACCATAGCACTCGCGATGGCTGTCGATTGGCCACCGCTTTCGGAGACTTCCAAACTGAACGTAGTGAGCAAAGGAAGTGTAGGGCAGAGCTGTTGTGAGCCCTCTGTCGACGCCCAGTACGTTCCAGTAGGTAGTTCGTGTAGCAGAACCGGGACATCCTTCACCCTGGGAGCCACAGTAAAGGGAACTCCGCCCAGCACCAGCAGCAGCACTATTGAGGTGGGCAGCGCCATAGGAGATCGGCGAGGGATGGAAAGACTGTGCCAAGCAGAATGGTCAACCCTGGGTAATCGAGTGACTCGATTCGAGCGTGAACCATGGAAATTATTCCGCGCGGTAGCCAAGGTCTGAGAATCTGCGCGCCTCAATAATCCGAACGCGCTTTCAAGATCGAACTGACTGGCAAAGATCTTGAACACTTGCACGGCCTCGACTTTCCTCAACGCTGTCCAACGTCGCAGCACTGCTTCATAGACAAGGTATCAGCAAACAGCGATCATTCGTGGTGCACGATGGGGCCTCTGCCTTCCACGTTGCGAGTAGGCCGCACAACACACCTCGCATAGTGATTTTCTCCTTCGTCCCACTCATTCGTGTTCAACCGCGCACGCCATTCTAATCGATTACGGCGAACAGGTGTTGCGAGGGTTTCCCGACTTGCGTATTTTACGGGCCGTTCACGTCCGTCGGTACAGGTGCTTACTAGCCCCGTGACAGAGTATCAGATGGCCCATCTTGGACGTTGTCGGATGATCGCTGGCCTCTCCGCCCGGGAAAGCAGCAAAGGGCCTCTAGGGGCGTTGTGCTAGTTGTCTCTGTCTGAGTTCGGGTTCGTAAGAGATTCTCTAACCAGCACTCAGGAACCGCTGTTTGCCAGTGGGCGTCTGAATTGACTCTGCGACTTATGGGGACCCTGTGGTATTGCCCTACTTTGGCTCAACTATGAGTTCCAGGCGAAGGGGGCGGTCTGTCTTCTGTACGTCGTTGCAGCAGTAGTCAGAATTCTCGGCTACCACCCTTGAATGGCTGAGCATCTTGCCCGAATCTTCGGTACCGAAGAGGACCGTGTCAACTGCCCCTTCTACTTCAAGATCGGTACATGTCGCCACGGTGATCAGTGCTCTCGACAGCATAATAGGCCGGTCTCTAGTCAGACCGTTCTCCTCAAGGGGATGTATCAGGTAAGCTGGGCTTATCCCTCCTTCCGCAGGATGATACCCAGCACCCTTTCAGAACCCTCCGGCTGCCATCGCTCTGGCCGAGGGCCAGGACGTTCCCGACGAGCAGGCAGATGCCGCTCAGGAGCACTTCGAAGCTTTCTATGAGGAGGTCTTCCTGGAGCTCGCTAATTATGGTAAGTGACGATTCGGTACCACGCGTGGCAAGAGTTGTCATCGCACAAATATTAGTTGCAGTGCTCCGGTGGCACTCAGTTCTCTGACCGTTTCTGTTCCCTTCAGGAGAGATCGAGGATCTCGCTGTCGTTGACAATATAGGAGACCACATGATCGGGAACGTCTATGTGAAATACGTTAAAGAAGAGAGTGCGGAGGTGTGTATACAGAAATTAACCGGGAGGTGAGCCGCAGTACGCCCGTTCGTGATTTCGTTGATGGAGGATCTATCAGGTTCTACGCTGGTCGTATCATACAACCTGAGTACTCTCCTGTAACGGACTTCAGCGAGGCCAGGTAGTGGCTTGTTGTTAGCATTCTCCTTCTCCTATTGTTGTCCGATTATTGGGGTAAGATTGACTTCGGTAGTAGTCGTAGCAGCTCGTAGTGGAAATCACTATGAGGATCTGCATGTCAGGCATGTCATACAGGTGCCGTCAATTTGATGATGCCCAGTGTTCTCGAGGTGGCTTCTGCAATTTCATACATTGGAAACACGTCCCTAGGAAGTTGAGGAGGTGATGATAGACAGCCTCTCCTACCCTTCCTCTCATTGACGTCGTTTCAGGAGGCTGTACCGCAAGATGTACGAACAGCATCCGGAGTACCGCAGTCGCTCGAGATCCAGATCGAGGGAGCGCCGCCGTTCCAGGAGTAAGGGGTGGCTTTTGTCAGGTCTCTTTTGCATTGCTCTGCTTCTTCTCAGGTCGTGACCGTGGGCATCGTAGCCATCACCACCATGGTGACCGCGATCGCCATGACCGTGGTGATCGTGGTGACAGGGGTGACAGAGGTCGTGACCGTGGTCGTGAGAGGCAGACCTCAGAAGAACGTCGTGCTATGATCGATCAGTGGAATCGTGAGGCCGAAGCTCAGGGCGGCATCGATCAGGCTCAGCTTTAAGGGCGTTAAACGTGAAGCAACGCGATAGTGGTTTCCCTCCAGCTGTGTAAAAGGAGATTGCTGGTCATACTCGAGAAATGTTGCGTTGTTGAGACCTTCCTTAGTACCATTTTCTCCACGGCTCAGCGGATGCTGTGCCTCTCGTACTGGTAACCTAGCGATTGCGTGGTGCCCTTAAGGTCGGACGAAACTCTGAGGGAGGGCTGCCGTGGGGAAATTATAAAGCTCGGCGGGCGCAGTGTACCCGGGTTGATCGTGGCGTGACCATGGTTCTGTGAGCTTCTCAGTATGAGGACCTGCTTCAACCGAAAATATCGGCGCGCGATACAATTGCGGTGGATGTGGGCTACCACCATCACACTGATCAGGGCACAGTAACTATGTCGACAACGGGATGAAAGATGCGCACTCTCTCAGGCTGAACTTAGCTGGGAATCTAAGTACTTTCACAGGCGTACTTCGGGTTTGCCCCCGCAGTCAGTGATGATGATGAACTGCTGAGACCTTGAGCTAGCAGTTCGTAATTGATCTCCGTACGAACCACGTCTTCAGCGTCTTGGTCTAATGCGTTGGTCTCTATAGCAATCAAGAGTCGCATTACTGAGCAACAGGCCACCAACGACATACCGGATGGTGGAGAATATTGGAAGACGGCCCGGCTTCGAATTTTTCAAGTGAATACTGAGTCGGTACGGTCTAGTCGAGTCGCTAAACGGCTGAACCCCACGTTACGAGCCAAACACACCATCCCAAAAATGATTGTTGATGCTCGGGAGCCACTACAGAACTCAAGACACTTCGGCAGGAAAGGAGCAACTGGCGGGAACAAACTGCCTGGATGAACTTGGTCAGAAGGGTTAGTAGTAATTGTGAATGGAGGGTCAATCACCAACGGCATTGATAACACCCTCGGATGACTGATGCCGGCAGCAAAACAACTGCCTCCTCAAATGGGAGGCAAATTCAGGGCGCGCGCCGTCATCATCATCACCATGGTAATTGTTTGTCTTAGCCCGGAACAACGGGCTTCGCTACTACTAGTCGACCTACGCCGACACAGCTACGACTCCTCAGTGCAAACTATAAAAGTGTAATAACGAACATCATCACTGATGGTCTTCATGAGCTAAAGCCTTCTTCGCAGCTTCGACGAAGGGGCAACCAGTCCCGGACTTGCTTTCGATTTCCTGCAAGGAATCTTATTCTCCACGACGCGCTCGCATCAACCTCAGTTACCTCAATCGAAGACTCCTCTCCGTCTTCTTCTGAAGTCTGGCCAAACTCTTCGGTATCTACAGATCCCGAGCTCGAATCCGTTTCCGTTTCCGCGGATTTGTTCTTCCTGTCCGCACCGGTGTCTCCTGGGACGCTCCCACTGGTATCAGCGTTACGCTTCTGATAGAAAAACCATATATTCGCTCTTCCACAGTTCGACTATTTCACCTTGTTTCTCGGGCGAAGAATACAGTTGAATTCATGTAGTGGGCAGTGGAGGCTGCTGCGCATCGGGTAACACTCTCCACAAAGCTCATAGTCGCAGCTTTGGCACTTGAACAAAGGGCCAACGATAGGTTTGCAACCACAACCATCGCAGCCAGCTCCTGACGAAGACAAAGCCGGTGGGCAACGAGGGTGAGGAGCTGTCCCCACCGTCGTGCGTGAGCTCTTCCTTTGTGGGAACAGGTGCACGAGAGAGGGAAGTGTCTACGATTATCTGGTGCATCAGCGGAATCCAGTTGGGGACGATGATGGTGACGACCTGAGTCCTTTTGGATCCTTAGAGTCCCACCGAACTCACGACGGAGACCCACCTGCACTTGAGCGTCGAAGCCCAAAGTGGAGAGGGCCTTCATGAAGGATACAAACCAGTCGCCGATGGTACCCATCTGCGGGGCATCGCGCCCCTGGTTAACTACAGCCTGGAGGGTCGGTACGAATGACTTCAGCGGAGGGATGGGGGTGATGGCTAGGAGGAGACTCTGAGAAAACGAAAGGCCGACCGGTGATGAGAAAAAGAGCGCGCGGGGATAGAACCGGAGATCCAAATTAAAGATCGCCCCAGCGTGAAGTTGTCTGACACCTCTAGCTCTCACTCACCTGGAGGACGGGTCGAAGTTCCTTGTAGCGCTTGTACATCTTCCGAGTGAGGTGGTCCGTATGCCGGCTGATACGCTGGATCATCAGCGGGATGAATGACACCAAAACCTGCGCAGCGAACAAGGACAATTTCTCGAGTTCCCGAGACAGAGAATACTTACTGATGTAACCATGTGGGGTGTAAGCATCCCACATCCATCCAAACCCATGAAAATCCAAGCCAAGGGCTTGGCTGTGAAGGTGCGACGGCAGCAGCTCTGCATCGCTCCGTCTTTTTCAACAGTTCGGTTCTGCTCGGCGGGAGCTTGCACTTTTTGCGCGCCGGTCTGAGACGAAAAAAATGAGTTAAGCTTCGAATTGAACGGTCGCCTGGCCTCTCAGACGAGCCACTGGTCAGATACTTACCTTAGCCGAGGGGACCTTAGTATCAGGCCAGAGTTCGCAAACAAATTCGTGGCCGTTGACGTGGACGCTATTCTTGTCCGGATAGCACTCCCCGCAGAGATCGTACTCGTAATCGCAATCTTGGCACTGGAATCGAGGGCCCACAATGGGATAGATACCGCAGCCATCGCAGCCAACATCTGAACGAGCGAAGAAATCTTCGCTGTGCGCAAAGATGCTCCTCGGTAGTACCGTGAGTGAGCTCCGACTTTGACATGACGGGAATGTCATGCTTGTCGAACTGGAAGCCCATGAGGGAAGTGACCACCGTCATCCATCTTGGGGCTGCGTTCAGCAGGACCTGAATAGCAAGCAGGCTACGGCCAGCACCGCCACTCGGGGAGAGAGACAATGGGCACTCGAAGCGGTTCGTCGAGGATGTCTGGGAGCGATGGTGGGCCTACCGGCATCCGCTTCTCGAAAGGCAGTGCAGCAAAGGCCTTCATTGAAGTTATGAACCAAGTGCCAAATGACCTCATTCGGGGGCTATCAGGGCCGCCTGTGACGATCTCTCGCAACGGCGGAACGTACTCCTGCATTTCGGGAAGCTTCTCGAGTGAGGTCAGCAGTGCCTGATGTCCAATCCCGCCGTCCCCACCAGCCGTAAGTCTTCAGCGCAATAATTCCTACTTGTAAAGTCGGGCGAATCCACTCGTACTTCACTCGGGCCGCCTTCGATATCCGATCAGTATGTCGGCTAAGTCTTTGGATGGTCAACGGCAAGAAGGCCGAAGCGACCTGACAGGGCACAGTACTACAGCCTGCGGCAAAGGGTCTTACCGAAGCCAGGATGCGAGGGGTGAGCAAGCCCTGTATATTGAGATTGAGGAACATCTTCACCAACGGCTTGGGTGTGTACGTCTTGTGAGCCTTCGGGCGCTCATCTCCGCTTTCCACCGGCCTCTGTTGTTGCGGCACCCGTCGAGGCTCCAGGCTCTCCCCGACAGCACCGACGAACCCGGTGTGGTCGCCATTGCTGTCGTCACCGTCATAGCGGGCAGCGTCGTCCCTCCAGGGGTCGAAGCCAAACAAGCCACCCTTTCCCTTGCCCTTGCCCTTCCCTTTACCCTTGCCCCTAGAGAGCATCCAGCTCCCGTGTGACCACGGGTGAGGGCGATGCTGACGGTACTCCTCGTGCCACGACAAAGTCGTGCGAAGAACGTCGAGCCAACTTGAAAACGGCCCCGAAGCTTCGGGCGATGCTGAGCTAGGGAAAGGGTGATGGAAGGGGTCCTGCAGTCCCCTGGCGGGGTTCTCGGCCACTGCACGGTCTGCCTGAGCATGCAACCAATGAAGAGGACCTTAACGTCCCCGCCGACTCACAGTCAACGACTGCTGCTGCTGCTGCTGTGTCTGTGGCTGTGGTTGTGATGGTTGTGGATCATTGGACGGCCAGAGGACACAGACGAAGTCGTGCTGGGGATGGATGGAATTCTTCTCCGGAAAACACTCTCCGCAGAGGTTGAAGTCACAAGAGCGGCACTTGAACTTCGGGCCCATGATCGGCGTCTCGCCGCACATGTCGCACTTCACACCTACACACAGACAACAACGTCACAGGCTGTCACGTCCCAACCGACCGAGGTCTGAGAGAGAGGATTCTGTTATGGACATAATCGACTACTTCTCGCTAGGAGCGCCATCACAGTGGCGACCGCACCAACGCGTCATCCGTTAAAAACCGCCACCGAAACTTGTGGCACGCAGACAACCCGACACGCTTTCAAGGTCACCTTTCCCCGTGTTGCGCTATGACCAATGGAAGGGCTTTAACGGCAGACTCACCAGTGTGGGTGATGTTCACCTCACCACAGTCCAGCATGTCGCGGTAGGTGACGATGTCCTCTCGCACGACCAGACTCCAAGGCTCGGCCAAAGCGAGTAGTATCTGTTGCATGAACACTCTACTAGCGAGCCATGTACGAAAGGAAAATCGCTGCCATTGCGCGGCACAGCAACAGCGGAAGGCCTCCGTTACTCCGCTACGTGAGCTAGAGCCAACGAGAAGTAGGACAGAGGGTTCTTAGGCCGGCTCACGTCTCTCATCAGCTCACCTTGATCTCGGTATCGAAGGGCTCCTGGGAGAGGGCCTTGAGGAAGTTGACCATCCATTGTCCCATACCGCACATCTCGGGAACTTCCGGCCCGGACTCCACCACCACCCTCAGCTGCTGCGCGAACCGCTGCAGCGATGGTACCTCTTGAATCGCCTCCAGCGTGGCCTGCAAACAACCGCTTGGACAGAGGATGCCGACCTCAAACGACCACGACACACTCGTCGCTGACCGCCGCTGGGCCGGATTGAAAATGCAGATGCCCTTGCTCTGTTGTGAACCTCGCTCGCCCCTCGAAAGACAGATTTCCCCTTCTCACCTTCATTGTTGGTAAAATGCGGTAGAATTTATGGTACATTCCGAAAGTGAGACAATCGGTATGGCGGCTGATCCTTTGGACCACCAGCGGGATGAAGTTGGCCATTACCTGACGTCCCATTAAAATCGTCACTGCCACGGGCGACTCTGCACTGGCGGGAACTCACCGATGTCATTATCCTGGGGGTCAGCCTGCCGTACTCATTCAGCGCTAAATACATCTTCAGAATCGGTTTCGGCGCATAAGACTTCCTCTGTTGCTGCTGCTGTTGATCTTGTGGGAAGCCCGGTGGAGCCCCCACGTCCGATCGAACGGAGGCCGGCGCCGGCGCGCTCGGGGCTCCCGTGAATGATCTCTCACTCTCGAACGAGCCAGCCGGTGGCGGTACGGTGCCAGCACGCTCCGAAGGGTATGATGCTTGAGGTGAGCGGTGGGGTTGCAAGCCGGGAGGCGCCCACACCGGGTAGGGATCTACCGTGCCTGGACGGCATGATTCGCCAGGAGTAGCGGCGGGCGGCTGGTCTCTGGTATTCTGAAGAAGACGGCGGACCCTACAGCGAACGAGAGCGGTGAATGCTCCTTACTGTGGCGAAAGCTGGTGACAGACCCTGACGAGATGGCATGAACTCAGTAGTAGTAGCATCACCAGCAGCAGCAGTAGCAACGGAAACAGGCCGGGCCTCTTGGACTCCCGCCTTCAAAGGGGTGGCGATGGGGAGAGCGCCAGGGGGGGACCAGAGGGGTGGGGCAGAGGCGGTGGTGGCGGCGGCCGTAGAGGCTGAGCTACTCCGAAGTAGCGTCTCGGACTTAGCGGTCAACTGATCAAGCAAACACTACGCAGGTGATATCGAGTGGACTGCGAATTCCACCGCCCACAGCTTGGATAGAAATCATGGTGAAGGACAACGATCAACCACGGCTTAGTCAAACACGCAGCGAAAATACTTCGTAGACTCCCATTCTAAACCTAGACTAGTGTCTCATAACCACAACGGTTGGGCAACGCGTGAGAGCGCTGAGCAGGTGGGCCTAGTGAATAGCCGATAAGGTGACCTCCCTCGCCCTACTACCTCCACTCGCAAGACACCCTTCGTGTCCTCAGCAAGCTGCACAGCATCCGGCCAAGTGTCCTCAGTGAGCTCACACCAATCACCTTCATCATCCAAGTAACGAATCCTAGGGTCGGGCGATGGTTGACCAACAGGGCTAGCTGAAGCCGCGCAGTCCCTAGCGAACTGCTTTACTCTGGTGAAGGAGGCAGCGGCGGCCGGGACTCGGGTTCGCCATACCCCCTGAGCTGACACGAACTTAACAACCAAGTTCGGGGGCGCAGGGGGAGGCTCCTGCCCATTGGATTCACTCATGTTCGGAAAATTGATACAACTTGCATCAAGCTCTCGGTGATGATATCCAACTGGACTCTATCGAAAAAAGCGTCTCACTTGGATCGAACCTGGCACTCCTTAATGAGAAACCATATCCCTAACCGCCAGCCCACATCATATGGGAACAAACCCGTCAACGCTAAGGGAGCCCACAACTCAACAGAGGTTGCTGTAATACAAAAGAAGGAGCAAACTGCTGCCGAGCTAGCTAGTTTTCCAAATGACTGCCCTTAGGACGATAGTCAACAGCTGACATCTCGTCTTCGCTTCGCGAAATCATGACTGGGCCGCACAAGAGAAATGAGGAAAAATTGGGTTAGCAAGTGTACTTGGCAGCGGTCGACGCAAGATGAGGGTGTCCAACGTGCCGACTCAGATGACAAGGAGTGAGGCGAAAAAGCCTGGCAGACTTCCCACTGCCCATGGGTGGTTAATGAGCACCCAATTACGATGCTACTTCGGCGGCGACAACTATTCTTTCTATTAAACGAATCAGCTTCGATAAGGATTACCAGCACCACCGCTTCCGGGTGAGGGTAGAACGAAAGGGTGACGATGAGCAAGAATTAACGGCGGCCTGACAGAGGGGACATCTTCCGGCAGAGGGAGTTCCGATCGCAGCCTCACCGGTTGCCGAGCGGTGGATACTGGGGATTTCTCCGTCACAGTGAGTCCGCCTCCCCCTACTACCCCTTTGAGGCAGGAAGGCGGCTGCTGTGGCTGGTGGTGGTGGTGGTGGAATTGATTCCAAGGGGCTCGGCTTTCAAGTGACGACACGTACGCGGACAACGCTGGGGCTGATAACTCGGACAAGTGGGGGTCCTTCTGAGTAGAAGAGCTGCTGCATCGCCTGGCGGCCCGTCGAGCGTCGCCTTACCGAGGCCGCACCGGACACCTCCCTGCCCGGGCGTAAAACACACACAAAGTCGTGGAGCTCGGCATGGAGGTTGCTCTTGTTGGGATAGCACTCCCCACAGAGATCATAATCGCAAACTTGGCACTTGAACCTCGGCCCGACTATAGGGTTGGAGCCGCAGCCATCGCAGTCGACACCTAGTTCAATTTACTACTTCCACGACGAAGAAAGGAAAAGACAACCTACCATGGTGAGTGACCTGCTGCTTGGGAGTCGGAGGCACGTCGAAGTGGCCGAGGCCGACCGCTGTTTGGAAGCATGGGATCCACGAGGGGGCCACCATCAAGAGGACCTCGAAAGAAGGGACGTCTCCTATACCCGAAGGGAACTCCAAAAATGTTAGCTTTGTTGCAGCCGCTAGACTGTTATGAATTCGGCGGAGCGATCACATTACGCTCAGGGAGTGCGCATGGGACGCACTGAAGCCCAGTAACTATCGTTATGAATCTACCACTGGGATTCCACGCACTGGTTCGAAACCACACAGTCGAGGACCCTTTCGAATTCCCTCAGATACTCGTCCTGCATTAGTCGAGTAAAGTGACCCACGAGAGCAACGAATCCGGGCGCTCCACCTCCCCTCACTACCTGCACTTGCGCATCAAAGGTGAGGGTGGAAAATGACTTGAGAAGACCAACGAACCACTGGCCGAACTCAGCGACCTCAGGCGTATTAGGACCGGAGTTAACGATGGCTTGAAGTAGCGGCATGAATTCGTGAAGCACTGGTATGTGCGTGATCGCCAGCAGCATACTCTGAAATGTATACCACATTTCTACCAAATCTACGGAACTGATGGCGTCACCTGCAAAGTGGGCCTGAGACACGCGTAGTTATTGTATACGTTATAGGACAGCCTATCGGTGTGGCGACTGCATCGCTGGATCATCAGAGGTATGAATGACACAGTGACCTGGCATAGACCGCGGGTTCAATTCCATCACCAGACAACTTCTCTCCACTCACCGAGGTTATCATTCGTGGTGTCAGCAAGTTCATGTCGTTGAGACACAGAAACATCCTCAAGACCGGTTTAGGAGCGTAAATCTTGTCGCTAGGCTTCGACAGCTGAGGCTGGACTGCGCCAGAGCTTTGGGCGTGCGTCCTAGCATCATCAACCGAAGCATTCTCAATACCACCCGCGAGTGGTTGGGTGGTGACCGTAGCAGAATTAAGAGGCCCAGAGTAAGCGTGGGGCTGGCCGGACGAGGAGACATCAGAAGGATGCTCGAAGGAACCCCGTGTGCTAGATATGAAAGCGGCAGCAGCTGCGTGTTTGTCCTGTTCGCTGGTCTCAATCCTGGTACCAGAGTACTGCGGACTATGCAGATTGAGGGAGTTTGTCGATGGTGACTTGCTAGGAGGGAGGGTAGAGTGGAAGTGCATCGCGGCGTGCTCTTCTAGGGCCGAATGCATCGGCATGTGTAGCGGCTCGAGCTGCCTCATATTGACCTAGCAACAACAGCCACCACTTTCGACGGTCAAGGCCTATCCGCCCGTCTACCGACATAACGAGCGTTAACAGCGATCTTCGGACTCTTAACGATCAGAGGCATTCTTACCGCTCCATGATCGACTCGTCGAGGATGTAACCATACCGAAGGTTAAAACAGCGTAATCCCCCCCGTGCACTACCACATCCAGACGGATAAGTCCATTACTCCTATGAGAAATATCAATGGCATCTTCGAAGGTCTCAGGCGTCAACACGCACATATCGCCTTCATCATCCTTATACCTGCAAGACAGCTTTCTGACACCTCTAGCTGAGCATCTACGACGACATAGCGCTTCGTTGAGGAAGGCCATTCCAAACCCTAGAAGGCTCTCGGCTGACCTTATCATTTGGCCCTTTTCCGGGGGTACCATCTTTTCCACAACTTCTTTGACTTTCTCGTAGGACACCTCCTGTGTCGGCACCTTCAGTCGCCAGATGCTCCCTTCGTATCCGACCTTCACCACGAGATTTTCTGCACTCATTGTGGTGAGGCGAATAACTACAAGCACGAAACTGCGGTTGGACGGGGTATCTTGAGGTCAACTACAGTCCATCAGACGAAGGGAACTTTCTGACGCTCTGACAACCGAGTTCAGATTTGCTGTGAAAGATGGCGCGACGGTATGCTGCAGCAAAAATTCACAAGTGGAAGCCCTGCGCTCCGCGAAGAGGGTTTTCGCCACGCAGCTCACTTATAGGCAGGGAATGCTTCACTTCCTGCGGAACGTAGTGGACCGCAAAGAGAGCGATGGCATGACGCAGAAAAATGGCGCTTGCGGGGATTGAACCTGGGATCTTGCACACCCATTTGGTAAACCTTGACGTAGCAGTTGCAGCAAGTCGACCGATCTTCTGTTGGGCTGTCGTCTAACCGGGGTACGATACCGATTCAATCGGTATCGTACCCAATCGTCGCAATCGGTCCGATCGGTGCGATTCATCGTGGTCCTCATTCTTCACTAATGGTACTCCAGTGTTTCTGTACTTTGAACGCCTGCAGGCCGTCAGTTGAGTCGTTGGTAATAATAATGACGGCCCAAGCAGAAGAAGGCATATCACTACGAAAATACGTCATCCAACCGTTGGCTCGATTGCCACTAAGGATCAGAGGAATCTTGGGTCATCAGGATGCCACCACCGCAGGTAGTAACGACGCCGCTCAGGCCCAATGTGGCCCGGAATCTTCATAGTGCGTGGTACAATAGCCCGGTAGCGTCCAGCTTTAGTGTCATCCGGCTGTTGAAGGTACTGATCGTACGGCAGACCGACCCCGGACGCTGGTTGCGGCGAAGAGACCAAATTCGTCGCCTAACAGCGTTGTACTCTCTACAACTCGCCAGCCCTTGCCTATGGTCAACGTGGATGATTGGACCCTTGTCGTATGGGTCGGGTTTTGTATTCTTGTAGTGGGCCTGGCAGGCCTCACGATACAGGTAGGTAGGGGTGAGGTGTTGTCAGCCCGGTTTATTCGGAAGCTCGTGGTCTAGTGGTGTGAGGGTGCGACTATCGTAAGAGGGATCCGGGTTCAACCCCATGGCCATCCGTTCAGGTGCTCAATCAGTGCCCGCACTTGATAGCAATCCTTGTTGGAACCTTGCTGGTGGGCCTCGGGTTCTACTGCAAGGTAACACCTGCCCTTGAACCCTCTGGTCGCCATCGTTTCCCGACAGGTCCGTCAGCACGGCCTGCTGGAGTACCTGCCGCCACGCATCCAGCGCCTACTGCTGCATACGAGTGTCTTTGATATTTTCTTCGACCAAAATACCATTGCCCGGCTCTCCAGGTGCGCATCTTTACCTGGTAGTGGTTGCGTCAAAGGGACCCCTCAGGTTGTGGTCTCGGCTTTTCCTCCTGGCCGGCTTCAAAGGGCTCTCTGAGAAGACCACTCGGCAGATCCTGGAGCAGATGGATGATGTGAGTGTGAGGTCGTTAGGGCCCCCTTCATAATCTCCCTTTCAGGGGTTCGTCGAGCAAATGCTGCAGCCCGGCTTAGCCCACCATCTTCCACTAGCGGTCCAAAGACACCTCCTACCCAACCCAGTGGAAAACATTCGGGACCGGGTAGTAGCAGATGCGGGTTTGCACGTGGCCAGTCATACTGGACAGCCCTCCAGGTGCCGGTACCTCATTGGTTGTCGACCAACCATCAGCGAAATGGTGAAGCTTCCGCCAGAGGAGTGCAGGTGGTGCCGAAGGCAGGGACAAGCCGAGAGCTCCCAACAGCCTTTACTGGTCTCCCCAGCGTCCGTATCGATCGGCGCACCGCTGCGGCTATTATACAGTAAGGGTGCCGCC
Organism: Perkinsus olseni; assembly: GCA_013115135.1. Taxonomy (NCBI): domain Eukaryota; phylum Perkinsozoa; order Perkinsida; family Perkinsidae; genus Perkinsus; species Perkinsus olseni. The sequence continues at coordinate 82,981 of JABANP010000027.1, read as the reverse complement.
TTGCTGGGTGTTGAATAGAAGCATCTCCTGCAGGTACAAGAAAGCCCATCCAGTGATAAGGCCGGACATGCCACCGCCTATCAGCCATGCAATGTGGATGGTCGCCGCTCCTTCAACTTCCATCGTGGCGGGTAACCATGCTGATGACAGCCGAGACGTGGCAGTACTACCATGGCTACTCTGGCAGGTATAAGCACGCTCGGGTTGTCCGTATTTGCATGCAGGAAGGGGCGGTATCGAACGGCCGGTAGTACTGGGTTGGGGGGTTGGGGAGCGGACGGGAGCCACGTGGTTAACGCGCCTACGTCAAGCAACCTATTTTTTGAATGAAAATATCCCCGAATGACAGCAGGATTTCCCGGCAACCCAGAGGACTTAGCTTGCCTATCGAGATTTTTCTTGTATTTTCGCTCCACCTAACCGCATTATTCGGAAGTCCCCGTGCGTAGGAAAGAATATCAACGGATTATTTCTGTTAGTTCCGACGTAGACAGCCCCGAGAAATTCGAAGTCTGTGTGGGTCTAGAGCACAGCTCCTGTAGTGCATGGGTGTTAGGTAGCATACTCACAGCTGGAGTCTGTCTTACTACAGCTATCTACAACCATGGTGTGCAAATCAAGCGCAGTACGTTGCGTTACGCGATGGAGAACAAACGGGAAGATTGGGCCTCGGTCTATAGGGGCAACATCATGACGGCGCACTACGTGGCCATTAGGCTTGTCGCCAAGTACCGCTGGTAGATCCATCCGACTTCGCGGTGTATTTTTTGGCGAGTGACGCGGTTGGATGGATTTGTGCCACTGGATTGAAGCTGCTTGTCACGCGGTTCCCCATTACATTTTTTTTGCACAGTAAAGGCGGCGGGAGCACTCTGTCGGCGGATCTCATCGCCTTGGTAATATCGGGAAAAGTTGGTATGATGAGGACTCGTGTACGGGGTGCTCTGCTGGCAACGAGCTGACTAACTTGACGTTTACCCTTGTCTATACTGATCTGTTAATATGTAACATCGTCATTGCTCCGTACCATCTAGTAGAGAGAAGCTTGGGAGATCCGCAGCTTGTCGTGTTACAGTACGGAGATATCGCAACCATCGCGGGGTGGGGTCGTGCAGCAGCGCGCTTCAGCGGCTAAATGGAGAGTATGGAGAGCCATGCCACTAGTGACGGGTAGCAGTGTAGGATATCTCCTGTAGCCTTGATCTCCAGAAGGACAAAGGATCGTGATACAAGCCAGTCGATGTGATCCAGGGGTGCGTATAAGATGCTCAAATTCCAACCATCAACCACCGGCTGGTCGAGAGCAAATCACTTGTTTCTCTACTCTCAAGATCGATTCGCGGCTCGGATGGGTTCGTCCGATAATCGGACTCCGATTCGATATATGATTTGAAGATGGATTGGTATCGTAAACTAACTAGGCTCGGAATCGCCCCCCGGGAGCGCATTTCGCACTAGCAAGATTCTAGAAGTCGGATGTGGCTCCGCTGGCGGTCGTTGTCTCATGGCTTTCCACTCACCATTCTGGCGATATGGGATGAGCCGTGAAGCGGCTATTGTATACCGTGATCTTCGGGCGTTGGTCCATTTCTGCAACGATCGGGTTGTCAGAAAATTTTAGCTACCGCATCTTCTTCTGTAGTGATTTTCTGAGACTTCCTAAGATGTAGTTGCGAAATAGCTTGGATTTGATCGCCATCGAGACGCAGTTGCTTTCGTAGTTATTATCAGCTTTCACTGTAAATGGCCTCCACTAGCGGCGTTAAGGTCCAAGCTCATCTCTACGATCTCTCCCAAGGCATGGCCCGACAGATGAGCCCCATGATTCTGGGAAAGCAGATTGAGGTGAGAGGTTCACCACTGGCGATATTTCGCAAGCGTAGAGGGCTCCAGTAGACTGTGCTGTGGCACTCACTGGCTCTATGCGGAAGGGATTAGCTCGAATGAAGATCACGAGAGAGTATCCTAGGTCGACCCTGGCTCTAAACATGTTCCGTAAGCATGTATCTTTTTAGGGTATCTGGCACACAGGAGTGGTAGTGTTCGGATTGGAGTACTACTATGGAGGAGGTAGTGCCTTCACCACCACCCTTCATCAAGCAGCCTCCCTCAGGTATTTGTGTATCCCCTCCTCCCGCCGTGCCTGGCATGCCATACCAGACCATAGACCTCGGTGAGTCGACCTATGTTACAATTCACGATCGTCGGCACGATTTGCCTGACGCTCGGGTACGAGGAGTCTTTTCTTCGACTTTTTTCTTCAGGTTTTACCCACAAGACGAGAGATCAACTAAATGCCTATCTACAGTCGATATGGAACAGGTGGATCGTTGAGGCTTCAGGCGTGCCTGTTATTGTAGTCATTCTCTAGATACACCACAGAAACCTACAGTCTGCTCAACAACAACTGTAACAATTTCGCCGATGATATCGCCAAGTAAGGTACCTCCAGCCCTGTGTTCAAACCCCACACACGCTGCACTCTGTCCACTATGGATCGGCGATGCTGTTTGTGTGTCAAGCAGCTCGTCTGGAGTTCACGATATGCTCATGGCTGTGTGTTCAGGTTTTTACTGGACGGCCAGGGGCTGCCGTCATGTACGTCGGAGGAGGTTCACTGCCGTATCTGGTATGATAGCTATTGTTGTTAGATATCGTCGACCTTCCCAATGAGGCCCTGTCCTCACCTATGGGTGCCATGCTTCGACCTATGATAGAGAACATGGAAGCTCAGATGAGACAGTCGGTAGGCTAGCCACTGCTCGGACGCGCTCCTTATGATTGCCTCCTCAGATCAACCCTACCAACATTGGCGGTTTGAACCCCTTGCAAAATCATACATCAAATTTGCCAAGTAGTTAGCACACGTGCAACAACACTATGTTAAGCTACTCTTCTGCTCACCCCAGATGCACCGGCCGCACCACAGCTCGCCCAATCTACGGGAAACAGCAGCACTAGTAGTTCTAAACCCGCTCCGAGTGTGCCCGCGAAAGCAGAATCGGAAGGTGGGACTTCGACATCATTTCCTAGTTGATAACGAGTTTTCCTTCAGCACCAGCTAAGCTTGATTTCACCCCTCACCGTTTGCCCAAGGACACTCGCATGCTCAAGTTGGCCGTCGCCAAGCTCAGCAAGCTCGGAATTAGTAACGTGGACTCGATCACCCATGCCGTGACGGAAGGCGCGATCAGTGATGAGTCCACAGCCACTATGAATGTCATTCTCGATACTACAGTGAGTCTGATACGGGCGCGCGGCCTCCTCGAGATGCCCCCTTCAGGCCCAGTACGAACCAAGATCCTTCTCGAACTACGTGTTAGCCGTAGGAGCACTCGTGAGGAACTGGCTTACAGTGATGAGGCTACTGTAATGGAGACGCGCCCTGATCACAATTGGACTGCCTAGATACCCGGAGCGGAGAAGGCCAGCAATCTGGCACCCTGGCTGAAGAAGAGTGCTGATGCGTTCGAGGACATGGACAATGCTGTCCGTACGTTCCGGGCACGGCTTCTCTTGTCTTCTGTCGGCGATTCCCTGAACAGTTTCGCTCGTCGTACAGGTGCCATGCTCCTCACTGCCGTTATGAACATTAGTGATGCCACTAACCGACTGGACGCCGAGCTTGCATCGATTGCACAGCACGCAGGTGAGGACAGTGCTCCGCGCTCGTCACCGACGAGGTTGGTATCTTACAGTTTCATGGGCGATCAATGGCGATAGCGTCCCCATCTCTGCACGAAAGCTTTGCTACGAATTTGCTGCCAACACTCTCCACTCCTTGAAGGCGGACACTCCCATGGAGGGCTCGGAGGTTCTCTCTGATCTGGTAAGAGGTTGAGCCCCATGCGGTCGATTGGTCTTGGTGTGTAACGCGAGTTGATCGGGGCCCTCTGAGAACCTTAGTCTTGCCCGACTCTCGTGTTTGAGCGCTACATTCCGGACTTGTTGAAGTAGCCTTTGCCAATCCTTCTTCAAACGAGATACATCGGTGCTAGTCTACCTGAGGGCGTTGCACTTGAAGCTAAGGCACTCGAAGCTCCCTCGATCGGAGAAATGCTGGATTTTTCGCACGTTTTATTCGGCGACGCATCGAATTGTAAGCCTTGACTGAAGCTTGTCCCTCCTCAGACTCTCAGTTTATACGGCGACATTCTCAGCGACTCCGACAACAGCTGTACATCAGCGCGCTTGGAAGCTGCCCGGATTGGTCTGGAGTGGTTGCCACACTTGAGAGAGTTCCTCAAGGATCTGTCGATTGACTTCCTAGATCTCGATGATGATGCTGTTGGGAGGCTCGACAAGACTTCTCAGGAGCATGTCAAGGTCATACGCTTCTACATGTGTGTCTGAACTGTTGGTTTATACTCCTCAAATACCGATGCTTTTTGTAACGCTGTCATTAGCACCCAATCATCATGTTGTGTTCAAGTTCGAAGGTGTTTATTTAACCGTTCAACGTTGTAGGCACCATAGAAAAGCGAAACAAATGGATAGAGTTTCATCGAGCCGATGATCTATGGGTAATATATCTCAATGTCTATGTATCCACCTTTTATGGGAGACAACCGACTATTATCGAAAGTCGTGTTCTCGACTGTGTTGCGAAATATTCCCAAAAATTTCTAGAGATATTTTACCTCCGCGATTCGGAGTACGAAGTTTACATCGTTTTCAAGAGTTACACGTCTTATTCGCAAAATTCTTCGATTTAGTTCTCTACCATATAAGAGCACCCTTCGCCGGCAAAATCGCCTCCCATTGCCGAAATACAACGCAACAAGAAAGTTAGGTATCCTCAGAACCAGCGGGCACAAGGAACCAGCGCCATCCGGGTGGTGGCCACCGCCAACTCAGGAAGGCAGCAGCAACACCTAGACTACGTCGGCAACGACAATGAGGGTCTTATCGCAGCTTCTTCTTGGGGCGCAATTGATTGGAGTGACCACACTTCTTCTTACGGCAGTTCACGGCGCGAGGGGGAAGACGAGCGTAGCACTTGCGGCAGATCATCTTGTCGCAGTTGTACTTCCTGGCCAAAACGGCGAGGGAGGGCTCGATAACACCACCACGGAGACGGAGAACGAGATGGAGAGTGGACTCTGAGGAAGAACGGAAGATGGAATGAATACGTCAAGTAACCAAGAAATGCTCACCCTTCTGGATGTTGTAATCAGAGAGGGTACGGCCATCCTCGAGCTGCTTGCCAGCGAAGATCAAACGCTGCTGATCCGGGGGGATTCCTAAAGAAAGGTGATAATAAAACTTGTATAAAATTAAGCGGGCGGACAGCAAAACGATGGAAAAGAAGAGTGACGGAGAGGATGTTAGTAGTACCCTCCTTGTCCTGGATCTTAGCTTTGACAGCCTCGATGGTGTCGGCGGCTTCGACATCAAGAGTGATGGTCTTGCCGGTTAGGGTCTTAACGAATATTTGCATGGTTCCTGATAAACAATGCAGTGAATGAGATACCAAAATCGAAGCGGGCTTCGATGGCACTAGGGAACCTTCTACAGAAGCCCCCAAATTTAACGCAATTTACAGAGCTATGATAACGACACCCGTCGCACTTCGCGTCGAACGTGATAAGAGCAAGAAAGACGTCCCCTAAGCAACCCCACACCCTTATTACCAAGTCCCCTCAGACGTTGGTCTCAGTACCTGCTTCTGACGAGGGCCGATCGATCGGTTGATCGATTTTGCTCAGCGCAGATTTCCAGGAAGGCCCATTTTGGATTTTCCTGCAATTTTCGTGCAACATCTTCCACACGTCACAAGGTACGAGCCGAATCGGAGCGGTTGAGCAGGAGATCATATCCTCAGTAGCGTCGGTGCTACTGGTTACTTCGCAAGCTACTTACTCAGTGACAATAGTTTATCTATCTAACGGTAAAGCGGGCCCTTGGCCGCTGGACTCGCTCTCGTTTTAACCGGCCGGATGAATTAGCGGTGCATTAGGGGATCGTGGCGTGTGACACGCCTCTGGAGCAGAATGAGATGATGGGTGCAACATTGGCATCATCGGACATTAAATTGCACCGTGAATAAACGGCGTGATTGCGGATAGTTTACAGAATACCAGCGTGGTCACAGAAACGGCGGGCTGCGAGAGGACACCGGCCTTCAAAGGGGTGACGGACATATTTCCGAATATCTTTGGTTGGAACGGACACTGGCGCTGCGGGTATGCAATGCACAGAGCTCGCTGAGAGGTCGTCTTCAGAATTTTTCATTTTTTGTCGGACAAATGAGAAAGCATTGCGAGTATTCAGCGGACGGGCCAAACACATGGGAATTATGTCAGGTCCTGATCAATATCCGCGTTTAAAGGTGGTCGCTCCCGCAGATACCAAAATAGAGTGGTACACTGAGGATGTACCCATAACTCATGAGCCGTAAGGTTCTACCGGGATTTGAACCCAGATCGCTAGATTCAGAGTCTAGAGTGCTAACCGTTACACCATAAAACCTGTTGGACGGGTTGTATGTTACGCATGCCAGCCGCAAGTTGACGTCATGCTTCTCGGCATCACCACTCGTTGGCTTGTCAATTAGGTCCGGGCGAATGGTGCAGACTCTGGGTGGATTGGGGTCCTTTCCTCGAAGCGGGGGCAGGAGATTTGAAGCATCTCTCGCAGTTCTTCTTTCATCAGCAGAATAGTTCCTCGTCACGTCCTCTGATCATACTGCTGTTTGCTGTATTTGCTCTGCGGTTACTGCCCAGCCCAGTGAGCGCTGAGGATATAGACCCCAGCAAGCCGGGGGTGTGTAGCCCGAGAGCTAGAAGCGGATCTGCCAGGCACGCATGGCTCGACGGGTGAGCGGGGGCTATCGTAAAAACCGCGAGACGAATGGCTCACGAGTAGCTAGTTTGCTGGTAAACAGTCTGCTCTGATAAGCTGCGGCTGTTCTACATTCCGAGCCGTGAGTGGATCCGGCACACTTACGATGTACCTCGTTAATCACAGATACTACTCGTGTCGGGATCTCGCATACGAGAATATCTCTGCCACCTACGCGGTGTCGGAGCGAGGTTCCTGCACGGAAACCTGCGGTAGCGGGATGGCGCAAGTGAACCATATCTGCACGAGACCGCAGTAAGGCTCAAATTCAACGCGTTGGAGTGTAACTTTCGCCCGGCCAACTGTAGCGAAATCTGGTGGATTTGGATTTCGAGTCCGATAACGAATAGCATGGTATCGCACGCTTCGTGAGTCACGAATCGTGACTCGGAGTCCCAAGCAGCTCATGCAAGGAGGAGCAAGACAGCAGACTTCTGGTGTCAGGAAATTGTACGAGACAACGTCCGTTCTCGAGATCGATGTCCTACAGCAATACCAGCCGGAATGGTGCCGAGAACCAATAGAGCTCGAACGATCGTAGGTCCCTCTACCCTCGATTCCATTGGGCAAATACTTCTGATGCTCAGCCTTGCCGATCTGCAAGTGAAGCTCGCCGTTACGTTCGGTATTCCAGTGGAGGAAGTGAGGGCGGCGATCCACATGGTCGATGGGAACCCGACTGTCTTACGGGGTGAGTGACTGTCTACGTCGTACGTCGCCCTTCCGGAGGGGTCACGAGAAACATTCTACTTCACCACGCAGTCAGCGCTAGCCTCGAGTATTGGGGCCCTTACGAATATCCAGAGGGGCTCGCTCCTCTTCGCGGAGCATACCGTAGTCTATGAATGCTCGAGGAACAAAATCTGATCGTTTCCACCGAAAAGGTTCTACCGGGATTTGAACCCAGATCGCCAGATTCAGAGTCTGGAGTGCTAACCGTTACACCATAGAACCGCCTGAACGATCTTCTCTCAACACCATTCTGCTACGATTTTGCTGTTCGCTAGGGTTCACTTCCTCAGAGGAGCATCCATGGGGATTTTACTTGCGGATCGACTGGGGAGACACTGCCAACCCTGGAATGGGAAATCGCCTACTTCAGTCAAACGGACAGGCAGCAGGTAGCTGGCTCGGTGACGCGACTAGCATGCTCCTTCCGGTCGGGCTCCCGACGCTTCCATCTGGCGATTAGTTCCCATCGAATCTTTACGAAAGTCGATCTTGCCGAAACTGTCTCTGCGGGACAACTGGGGTTGCGCAATAACGGCAACTATGGAGCTCAAGTGCTGGGGTACACGGAACGAGTAAGCGTCCTCACTGACCGACTTTCCGTAAATACGTTGCAGGTACGGACAGCTACGCTCCGGCGGTACCGGTGTGAACGTCAAGTCCCACGCCTCTAGCGTTGAAGCAGTAGACCTTGGTAAACTCCGATAGCGGTCTTCCTGCAGGAGGACTGCCGGTGGTTGTAGGTCGCAAGCTCGGCGTCGATCCCGTCACTGGCAACGTCAGTTTTGCGAGTCTGCCCGAATCGTACTGTCCAACAGAGGCACGGTAAGAGACGTCTCTAGGTCGCCTCTGATTGCCTCACGGGCTGGACCATCATAGCTGCCGCGAGGCCACCCCGCCTTAGATACGGCAGCTACTCCTCGTTGGCCCATGCAACGGCCGAATGTGCAGATGATTCGGCTTGCTCTGGGGTCTATGACCTCGACTGTGATGGTGAAGGTCCGTTCTTCAAGTGCCGTTTGGGGAGCATTGCCGAGGTGAGATTGCCTCAGTCTCTCATTCCCTCCATCGATCGTTCACCTGTAGGGCTCCTCCAGCGCCTCCTGTGTTCACATCAAAGGCTACAGCTCCCGAATGGAGCTCGCGCCCTGTGTCAACTGCGAGCAGTGTGGCATTCAGCGGGCCAGGCTCTCCGGTACCACTGGTAATTCTGCAACTCCCCAACGTCTCTATATCCCCCTGTGCCCCCAGGGTACGGCTGCCTGGCTGCATGCCAGCAAGATTCCTCCTGTGGTGCCGTCAGCATACGCCTGAGTGATGGTGCATGCTTCAGTACATCTAGTGAGTGCAATCACTCTCCCCTCCCACGACTGATGATCAATCTTAGGTCCCGACTTCACCACTTGCACCAACGAGCGGTCGGACTATATAGCCTTCCTCAAAGTGACCTCGCCCAGCTCTCTAAGGACAGTGAAGCCGAGCCTTTCCCCTGCGGCCGAGTGTAGCGGCGCAATCGACTCTGCATCAGACGATGATGATACAACGTGAGGACAACCCCATAGGAATCTTCAGTCTATTTTCCTCTGGTCGAAGAGTTCCGAGATACCGTCTTTCTTCCTCCATGACTTCCTCCGCTTGTCTCAGATACTGGGACGTTGACGTGACCGTGGGGACTCATTGCACCGCTGGGGTTGACCTTGGCCGTCCTACCATCACCTCCGAGGTGCGTCACCTTCCTGCCTAGCAACCATCCACCTCTCCTAGGTCTCCGTAGTGATCGCTGCCTCGGACGTAGCAGCCATCGGGGCCACCTTGGAGGTCACCCCCTGTCCGACCCTGTCGAGATGCTCAGCCGAGCGGACCTTCTCCTGTCCGCTATCCTCCCATTCCGTTGCCAGCTGGCAGGGAGCGTAGGACCACCCTCGTCCCCAGTCTGTGATTGTGCTGCCAGATCCACGGCCATCGTCACCTGTTCCCTCCGCACCGATGGCTCCCCCGTCGCCTATCGTCATTACCAAATGAAGTTCCCCAGTGGCATTCAAGTGCACGAGGTCTCTCTACGGGTAAGCGTCCCCACTACCCTGCGGTCACCCCATCTCCCCTCCCCCTAGATCATTGACTCCCCCCAGCCGCTGGCCGTGACGAGCGTTAGCACCGGAAGCGACCACGTCTGCGTTACCCTCGGTGGCGCCCCCGACGTCGAAGGTGGTCTGTGATGCTGCTCCCTCGGTCCACTGTTCTCCTCCCAGGTGGTCTCAAGTGCTGGGGTCGATCCGACGACCTGCAGGCAGGCGGCCCGGTAGGGGAGGGGTGGTCGAAGTCGTCGACGACGGGAGACCAGCTGCCGTAGGACTGATGGAGACCGAGCCTTGTTGAGTGTGATCATCGTCAGACTCCTCGCGACTGGGGTCCGGCAAGTGGTCACTGGCCTCGTCACCGACTGTATCCTCACGGCTGGGCGCCAAGTGCAGTGCTGGGGGAGCAACAAGGACGGGGTGGGGCATATGATGCAGGGTGCCGGGATTGAACCCGATACCTTGTCTCGTGCAGGCACTTGGTCTAGGGATGTCCTACCTCTCTAGAGGGTTCGAAGAGGCCTCTCCTGTAGCTCTGGGAACCTCAGGGCTGCCCGTCGAGCAGATCGCGGGAGCATACTACCACTTCTGCGCCGTCCTAGGTGAGAAGGCTGGCGTACTGGCGAGAAGGCGGCGCTGAGCCTAATGGCCATTGCCATGAACCATACCATCTATCCGCCACCTTTCCTCAGATGATGCCCTTGGGCGTGACCTTGTGAAGTGCTGGGGCTTCAACAACTACGGCCAGCTAGGCTTGGGGGACGTCCTGTCCCGAGGGAAGCACAACTCGCATATGGGTGAGAGGCACGGCCATCCACAACCGTCAACGCAATTTCTCAGGAGACAACCTCCCACCAGCCACCCTCATCTCGACACAAGTGGCCCACATCTGCACCGGAATGACCTTCACCTGCGTCCTCGGCACAGAGGGCGTCCTCGAGTGCGCCGGCTACATCCCTGGGGTCTACGAGAACAGTGGGGATGGCCGCCGGGGGCAGCCCACCGTAGACAGGCGTCACCTTTAGATGCCTACCAGACCGTCCCGCCGCTGCCCGCCAGCGGGGTCACTCACGTGTGCTGCGGCCGAGACTTCATCTGTGCTCTCCACGACGAGAAGCAATTGAGCTGTGCTGGCAGTAACGCCAACGGCCAGCTCGGAGCCGCTGCCTCCTCGGGTGAGGGTCTCCCGTTGAGAGTCCTTGCAAGTCCTGGTGGTGACACAGATACCAACTTCTTAACCTCGACACTGCCGGATGGCGTAACCACAGCCGAACTCACCTGCGGAGAGGCTAATGCGTGCCTGGTAGGATCCAGCGGCCCATGATTCTGTCAACACGGCGGTCATTCAGACGGACGTCACCGGGCGTATTTTCTGCTGGGGCGACTCGGGGGAGAGTCGGGCAGGTCTTGGTACCGGTAGCGTTGGCACCGAGCGTCCTGTAGAGCTGGACCCCACCCACACCGACGGAGGCTTCTTCCTCACTGCTCATCATGCGTAGGCATCTTCCCTGCCCACCCAATTTTGCGGCGCGTGACGGAGTTGATCCTGTGGCAGATTCAACAGAGCATGGCGAGCATTGGGAGCATGCGGCGTCTTGTGGTACACCGACGACAGCTGCATGGACGAGATCAAGCCGCTCTACAGTAGGCTGATGGTCCGCAAAATCCGCTGACCTCGCGCTCACAGGCACTCCCATCGACTCCTGCGAGGCCTACACAATGGCTGTGTTCCCCGATGCGGCGACAGTGCGGTGCGTCCGTGTCGTTGGTGGTAAGTCCGTTGTTGTCGTCGTTGTTGGACCACAGACTGCTTCAGATGGGCCGTCCTCTGACTGGGTCGCTGTCGAGCGTTTTGATGGTCTCAAGTTCACACCAGTACACGAGGTCGCTGTTGCTCTCCCCGAGGACAGCTTCCGGGCCAATCCAGTAAGCTCAGCCTACCAAGACCCTCGTCACTATGTGTCCGTTACTCAGCTCCCCAATAGGGTCTCCAACTACGAGAATCTGTGCGACCCTGAGGGGTCAGGGTGGAGCTCTATCGAGTGCTCCAGCGGTGAGTACAGGAGGGGCGACCGCGGCCTTGGTAGGGCTGCCCGCAGGTACCTGCCACTACGGCCAGTGCGTGTGCTACCGGGGCTTCGAGGGCTCGGATTGCAGCTCACTCAATATACGGGTGGGGATGACCTGTCTGCACCGAAGCGTCTGCTACTGCTGTCGATCAGGTTCCGGCCACCCCGAGTCCACAAGCCCCCTCTGGGGGTCCTGATGCCCCCTCGGACGGATGTGGGGCTGAGACGTCGTGCGGAGACCACGGCACTTGCCAAAGTAAGCTCACTCCGATCAACACCTCAACGCCATGGTGTTGCCGTAGGTGTGGGGGGCTCCCAGGTCTGCGTGTGCGACGAGGGCGTCATCGGCGCCAACTGTGAGAGGGAGTGCGGCACCGATCCGTAGGGCGGCACCATCATCCTGCCTGCCAGCTGTACACCACCCAGATACGTCCACCGAGACTGCCTGGAGCGCGCGGGGACGCCAGTGGATGCCTCGCTCGCACGGCCAGCTAGCCCGGCTAACGTCACCACCTGCGAGTGCGACGAGGACTGGACTTTCAGAGGTGCCTCACGTCCCTCCAAGACTGCTGGCAGGCTTCGTTCTCCTACTAGGTGCCCGCTGCTCTACCAGAAGCAATCGAGGCTGCTGCAAGTTCTCAGAGGACCCAGCAGTACGTCTGTCGGTCTCCCCGCGAACCTAAGCTGCCCTCGCCGTTCAGGACCGACCGTGGTGCAAATGCAAAGGGGTGGCGGTCTGGCACGACGACTTCTTCGAGGCCGACACTTGGCAGTTCTGCGGCATCGGCTGGAAGTGCTGGCCCAACAGTGGCGTGTCCGGTACCTTGCTACGGTCACTCCGCCCTGGTCTAGCAGGTTGTTGTAGATAACAACCACGAGAGTCGGACCCTACCCTCCTTGGCTGAGTGCAAACTCTTTTGCCTCAATTTCGGGGCGTGTGAGAATATTGAGTAAGAGGCTGGGGTTTCGAGGCCCGGCATGGCGATGGCAGCCGATGGCAGATACGATAGTCGTACCGGCCTCTGCAACTTGTCCGTCATGAAGAAGGAAATTACTGGTTGGAACAACGGCGATGAGAGCGACTTCGTGAGTCGAACCCTCCTGCTGTCGGTCCCCCCTTTGCCAACCCCATCCGACCCAGGTACTCTGCGAGCCCGTCAGCGACCTCTGCCACGCGGTAGACTGCGGCCTGCATGGCCGATGTACCGTTGAGGATGGCGGTAGAGTCGGCTGTGAGTGCACGGACGGCTACAGCGGTGCCTGGTGTGATGTGCCTCCTCCCGACGACCCTTGCCAGTTCCGTCGATGTAGGACAGGCAGCTGGTGATGATAATCAGCTCCCCGACTCTCCATCGTTATACAGGTCCTGAGCACGGCACGTGCGCTGTGGCAGCAGCGTCAGGGACTGTTGGCCTCTCTCGCGAGGAGTGGATACTCGCCGTTACCACATGTCAGCTTTCTCTACCGACATCCCTCTTACCGAGCACGCTTGTTCGTCAGGCACTTGCGACTTGGGTTGGGAGGACGGCTCCCCTGCAGAGGGGCAGTGTTCCCGCCACATCCACCTTGACGTGAGTACTACTGTCCTTGTCTGTCCCTATGCCGCTGCCTCCTTAGGTCACCGTAGTTGTCGGTATTCCAGTGGTAGGAGCCGTCACCAAAATGGCCGCAGCTGTCACGCTTTTGAGGAGGTGAGACTGCGGGCATCTCTCAGTCCGTATCTTCCACCTCTGTCTTTGGCCAGCATAACCCTGGCACTGCAATCTGTGGCTCCGTTCCTCCGCCTGAAGCTCAACGACGTCGACGCTATCGCCAATGGCCCGACAATAGTGACCCTCACAGTGAGCCCTCTGGAAAGCGCATCTTTATTTCCTCATCGTTGCCACTGGTGACAGGTCCTTGCACCACCTGACGATGGCTACTACTCTGAGGAAATGGTCAACCTTATTGATGCAGCTCTCTCTGATGCTAACGGTTTCTTGCGTAAGTCCTCTCTCGCCTCGTTCACAACGATATCGGGCCGCGGACGATCACCCTATTCAGGTACGCAGTCACCCCTGGCTGGTATCACAGACCAACATAGTGGAAGATTCACCCTCGACATGGTAGCGTTGCGGTCCCTTGGTTCTTCTCGTGGCTTGGAGTCCTCCCAGGTCTCAGCGGTACCCGTCTCGATGGCCACGGCAAGTATTGCCACCAAGCACATCTTGTTAAGCATAGTCGTCCAGACTGACCGTCTCACTGCGAATGAGATGGCTCTGGTTCTGCGGTCCAAGGGAGGTCAGCCCATCAGATAATTTCTGTTGCAGCCTAGCATTGATGCTTCCGATAGGTATCGCTGCCGTACTGGCGACCAACGCCGGAGACACGGTTATTAAGGAGCGCTACAGCAGCAGAAGCGCAGGGTGAGAAGCTCCCTCCCTTGCCGGCCCCAGCTGGTCACCTGAATAATACAGGTCCTCGCCTGAGTTTACGATTGTCGAGAGTGAAGGCTTCCTCTCCAGTGCTAGCCCGGTGGTATCTGCCTCCGCTATAACAGTCGCACCGGTGTGGTGGGAGGCGCAGCAACAGCAAGGCAACGTCACTACGGACGGTGAGTGGTCCGCCGTGAAAAGGATTGCGGCCATGGTGGTCTCAGGCCCCGAGGTGTCTCCCGGAGGGGCCTCTTCCCTCCTGCCAATCTTAGCGTGTGCCGTTTCCGGCTTCGTATTGGTAGTGGCAGTCGGCGGCATTTGGCTGTGGAAACGCGGCCGCGCGAAGCGCCTAGCCTCTGTTGTTGCGGAAGAGGTAGATCGCTGAGTAGATCTCATGGTCATCGTCACTTTCCAGGATCCGATTGTGTTCGCCCGAGGCTCGACGGTGCGAAGCAAACCCCAGGTGTATTCATCAGAGGCCCCGGATAGCGGTAAAGCATCAACCCCGGTGACCCCTGAGGGTGGAACGGCTGGGAGCCCCTTCGACAACACAGCAAGTGAGAAGGACGTCCAAGCCTTGTGTCGAGGAGGCGCAAAGCAGGTACATCAGACGACCCGATGGCTAACTCCTTCACATCGCATGGGAGCAAGTACAGATATACCGTGCATGGCGACCCTTCCTCTCGGTGGGTTGCCGAAGTGTTTGCCCTCAGCTTCTTGCACTTGCGCCTCCATTGTAGCTCCTCACAGTATCGCAGCAGCCGGCGCCGCACAGAGGGTGCTCGGGCATCGAGGTTGAAAGCACCAACGCTGGGCGAGAGCCGATGGGTAGGCCACCATTCGTGTCAAGGATGTGCACTGTCTCTCACACCCACTGTGACTTCCATCGAGCAGGTTCGTCATCATGGTGGTGAAGGAGGACCGTCAAGACCAGAACAGCGGAAGAGCCACATGTGGTCGGTAGACGATGGTGAGAGAAAGCGAGAGCTAGAGCAGGACCACCGGAACCGTCCTGTATTAGGTACGGGAGATCTGGCCATACCTGACACGATCAATCCGAAGAGGCGTCCCTCATTGATCGCTCCTGGGAAAGACCCGGTCGCCGAGGTCAAACCGCCCGCCTCACGTCCGCTGCGACGGCGAAGCTTGCCTTTGGTGTAGGTCAAAGAAGACATCCTCGAGTGGACGCACTGTCACCTCGATGCTGTGGATGTTGACGTGAGAAGGAAGGCCTTCCGACAACTACAGGTGAATGCCTCGTCCACTGTCCACCACCGAATCAGATCACTTTTCTAGGCGCTGTGGCATCCGGACAAGTTCGATGACGACCCGTCTAAGGCGGCTGTGACGGTGGTCTTTCAGTATCTGCAGTCTTTGAAGCAAATGTTCACCTCCGACAAAGAATGACCCTCGTACAGTTGCTTGCTCGTTCCTCTCGGCTTTGGCCACGATTGTTCATGTCATATTTGCATGTTAGCGGCTTCCCGCGTTCTTGTCGTTCGAATGATTACAAATAAGAGTTTTGTTCTCTCTATCGGGAGTGGAGAGAAAAGACTCGGTAAATGGACGCGAATTGAGGATTGAGGATAGCCTGGCCTCCGTTGCGATGTTGCCTTCCGCGTCCTCACAACGCCTGGAATCGAGCTCGACGTTCACCAGGGATGAAGAGATCGCCAATCTTGTCAGAACGTAACAACCCCAGCGTGCCATCAGCCACGATTTTCTCGGGTGTTGTAGTTACCAAGAACAGCTCGCGGAGATCGCCGCGGCCAACAGTACATTGGTGGATGATAAGGAAAGACTGGCTATACTGCTCGAGCCGTACATGGACGCTGAGGGCCGAATGAGGGTGGGGAGATGCTCACCCGCGTTCCTGTGTGTATCGAAGCGATTCAGTTACCAGATGGAGCATCAAGTATTGACCCCAACATAAGGATTCTCAAGGAGGGCCTCGACCTCCGTCTTCAAGAGTTTTGGGACAGTTTCCAACGGCTACAGCAGATCGAAAGGTACAGGCTTGTCGCTACTGGATAGCCGAGCATAATTTCCCAGGCGACTCTCGCGGAAGATAGACGAAACGGCGATGGAGTATCAGCACGCCATTTCTGACGTGTCCGGGCTTTGCGACAAAAGGGTGAGGTCTTCGCGTCGGTCACTCGTCCAAGTTCTCTATGTATTCAGATATTGAAGCGCCTTCGGGAGCAGCAACGCCAAATAACCTTACAACAAGTTGAAAACGATCAGCTGCGTTTCGAGAGGGACACGTTGTACGACCGGCTTGCGTACAGAAGTGCCGCTCGAGGTGGTCTATTTGTAGGAACTACGAGCTCCAACGTCTCCGGCAAATCCTACTGCGAGATCCCAACTTCAACGGTTCCCTCGATAATGCCACACTATTCGAAGACCACAGTCGAGCGGTAAGGCAATATGCCTTTGGGACCCCCAGTGCAGCGCTCTCTCGCACGGTGAGGCTCATCACGCCAGGTTCGTGAGCAGCAGCAGGATCTCAGAGACCAAATGAGGTCTCAGATGCCAGCTACGTATCGTGATAGCGGGGAACGCGAGGGAGATGAGGTGAGCCTTAAACAGCAACTGCTGCCTTGAGCATGTCATTCAATCAGGCAGCGGGCGGTACTTCTGCCCAAGCGGTGACGAGCCCTTCTGCAGACTTGACGACAGTTATTCAGCCTGAGGGGGAGCTTCAAGGTCACTCGTCGTTTGAAACAATCATGAGCTACATAGGACTGGGCAGTGGAGGTGAGTTATAAGTCCCTCGGAGATGCATGAGGGGACACTCAACGTTCAGGTGCGCCAGCCGCGCCCGTCAGACGCGTCTCGCAATTTCTGTGACGCAGGTCTCGCGCACGCATTTACGCCTTAGCATGAACGGCTGTAATATTTTAGTAGCACCACGAGTGTCCCGCGTTGTAAAGAGTAGATGCAACACCGACAAGAGTAGCGAGTCGACCGATACGCTTAACGGCGCAGTATCGTCGTATAGACTTAAAGAGCCTGAGCCACTCAATCCGATAAGAATAGCAGTCTTCGAGGGTGTAAACCGCCCGACCCCTGAGTTGATTCACTAACAAAAGACGAATGAGGGTTTTGCAAAAACCATACCAATACTACAAAGCGAGTTAAACAAATATGCAAGTAATCATCATCGGGATGAACTCCATCCCTGCTACTACGACGGCACCCGGCCTGCAATAATCAATCGTTGTGAAAGGAAAAATAGTCGGCAAGCACTATATAACATATCGGCCGAGGCTCAAAGCCTTTCACGTCGATCGTCGCTTACGTTTCCGACCGCTACTCGCGGTGGACTGCACTTCTTTCTCGTGCTCTTCGGCCAAATGCCGCAACACCTTGTCGAGAGCCGTCGACATCATAGTGTTGAAGATGGAGTGCAACTCGAGGGCGTATTCGTACTCAAGAGACCCGGGCTGGTTGAAGGTGTAGGCGTTGACGAACATCTGCCTCATGTCAGCTTCAAAGTCAGCTCGTGAGGCGTAGAACCAAGAATCAAGTCGGTTGAGTATCATCGAAATGTCGACTGGAACAGTAATCATCTCGTAGTAACCGGGGACCCATTTGGGGACAGGCTTCATGAAAGGCGCCGCCAGCTCCTTGTTCATGCGTACCATGTGTTGCACCAACCTCCGGTACTCGTTGCGCTCGAACTCGGGCATACCCGAAGGAGAAGCAGCTGCCTTCTTTCTGCCTCGTCTAGCAGAAGCCTTCTCAGGCGTGCTAGTACGTGACCCTGAAGAGCTGCTTGGTGCACCCTCGGACTTACTGGTAGTAGTGCAAGACCTTCGCTGACAGGAGGGTATGATGAGGTTGAGGTCGACCTTGGACACTGAGGGGGTACGGGTCTTCTTGCGGACTGGGGCCGTGGTGGTCATGCTGTCTTCCACGAGCGAGTAGCCGGTGTCACAGATCAAACCAGAGAGGAAGTCCACTTCGAAGTCCGAGAGTAGACAGTGTCCAGCAGCTGGTGAGTGGCGATCGAAGCTTGGCTGAAGAGCAGAAGAGCACAATCAACATCATTATCATCATCATCGAGGAAGCCCTCAAGAGGCGACCCTCAGCGGCAGCAAAAGTCATAATAAGCCCACACTTCCATCACCACTCGCATGACCACCGACAACATTATCATCACAACAACAACAACAAACGCGCAGCGTTATGATGATGAATATGATAATAACCTCAAACGCTCGCTTGAGAACCACACGGAGGCATAACAAGCCTTACGTTGATATCCGCACCAGTCTCTGTACTGGCGTCTGACATTCCACACACCTTCGATGTCGCCATCGTCGGTTTGGTACTCCGGGGGCCGTGCTGGGAGCAGCACGCAGCTTCCATGATTTATGAAACGCTAAACACGATCTCGCTACGCCATATTAATCGATCTCAAGCATATCTTGCAAAGATCGACCTCGTGACGAGCCGTTTCATCCAACCGTTTCCTCTCAACTCTAGCATGAATAACCCAGAGTTGAACCACCCATCATGCACGCTTAACTCGCACACCTCCTTGCTTGCTCGCCCACGAACGTATCAGCATCTTGTGCATGCGTGCAACACAAAGATAGGGACAGGCGGATACCAATTGTGTCGCCGAGGCTAGGGCGCGATGAAGCCACGCGTTGGCTCAATCACGAATGGAATCGGCGACTTCGCATTCATTGTTCTCGACACAATTTCTGTCTCCCTTCAGGCTTCCCAACAACTACTCTTATGAAAACACAACAGTTTCCGCGCCACTCCACTCTAGTGGGCGGCGCCTTGGGACATGCTCTCTCAGTGGTATAGAAAACAATGGAAATTCCAATGTAAAGGAACCCTTACTAATTGCGCTCAGGTTGACCCGAAACGATCTTCGTGAATTCATCGGAGAAAAGACATCACTGTGGGACCTCGACCGCATGGGCCTTCCGGTACTCCTCCTCAGTGAAGAAGTTCTTTCCATCAGCCTCGATATCTCCTCTGATAACGACCGTCTATGAAGACTCGCCAGGCCACACCATCTTACTCGTAATGCATGCGCAGCAGCCAGCCGTCGTGCTCGGGGTCGAGGTTGACCAGGTCTGGCGTCTCTCGCACTTCAACGTTCGTCTCCAACACCTCAGCAGCGTCCACCGGGCAGAGACTGAACGGGTAAAAGATCATCGACTTTCGGCCCTGTCGAAGTTCCTACACTTCCTCTACAGCCTTCACGCTCTCGAGAGTGCAGAGCACCTCGTTCTTGTGAAACACCGAGCCCACCGTCGGCAAGTCTACGTACCTGACACATCCCAGTGCCTCCAACGACGAGCCCCGTCCAAGACAACCTGATGGGGGCGTGAAGAGACTTACACTAACTCACCAATTTCGTCTTGGGCGAAGTCAGTGACACCAATGGTAGCTACATGCTCATCGCCTTCGGTGGGGGCGATCCACTCGTGGTCCTTAGTGAACACCAGGCCTGTGACGAACGATGAGGTCAAGTGGATTTAGACGCCCATCCTACTCGAGAAGGAGCGGAACCCTCGCGCTGCTAGAGGGACCATCGACCGCTGAACAGCAGGGAAGACACTACGGGAGAGGCTGCTGAGCATAGGGAAGAGAAAGGAACTGCTGTTGACGGAAGATGGTTGTGATGAGGGACACCTCCTTAAGTACTCGAGATCTCTGTGAAAAATGGACGAGTCAGCCGTAAACGCAGAGGCCTTGGCAAGGCCTCTAGGCGGTAAGAGAATACAAGCCCAGCCTGGGCCCCAGGACGACCGGTACTGCAAGAGAAGCAACAACAGGGCATCACTGGTAATACTAATGCAGCTACTGCTACTGCATGAAGATAACACCGAATAAACGACCACACAATAACGCTTACCGAGAAGCAACTTCGCGACGCCTCCCCTCATCACCCAATCCAAGTCCTATAGCACACTACGGAAGCAGCGGACACTTCTCACTGAGCACCGAAAGTACTACCCTAGCGGTGGAATCAGCCCTCAAACGACCATTTCGAGCGGCTCATCGAATTGGTGGAAATTTCCTAATACCTCCCAGCCCTTCCTACTACGAGTAGAGATGCTTCCCCTCGTGAGCAGGTGCTTATAGCGGCCAAGGCTGCTCTGTGGTAGAGGGTGGAAGAAGATACCCGCAGGATGAGACCTGGAAAGCTACGAAGAAAGCCTCGATCGGTGTAAATTTCGCCCGGAGGAATCGATGGACGCTCGAAAATATATTTCCGTTAACACCACATCAAGAGCCGAAGCCACACCAATGAGGGCGACGAGACTCGAGTGGGCATGAACCGCGGCGAAGGAAACTTTACGACGATGCTCACCAAAGTAACTACAAAACTTATTCGATCAGCTAGAGCCGTCACTTCCACCGCCGTTTTGTAGCGTGAGAAAATGTCCGGTATGAAATTTTCGCCCGTCTTAAAACGTCGCAAGATGAGTATTGCGTACCGCCAACCATCGTAGCAGCTCCTTTTGGTTGATGGCTCTCAGGCGGATTAACAAGGAGCTTCAGGACCTCTCCCAGGATCCACCCGCCAACTGCTCAGCTGGTCCAATCGGTAAGAGCCACTCCTCCGATTTCGTCTCTCTCTTCGAAAATCGCGGAGGGTGGGCGCCCTCTATCGCGTAACGGTGTCTCCCCCTTTTTAAAAAGAAGGGGCCCTCTCCTGACTCCGCCCTAGACCGCGAGAAGGAGGTCGACTCTGAGCCCCTTCCATGGTTATCTGTCTTGCAGGTGATGATATGTTCCACTGGCAAGCAACCATTATGGGGCCGAAGGATTCTCCTTACGACGGTGGTGTATTTTTCCTCAACATAACCTTCCCCAGTGACTACCCCTTCAAGCCGCCTAAGTGCCACTTCACGACCAAGATCTATCACTGTAACATATCCTCTAACGGTTCTATCTGCCTCGATATCCTTAGAGATCAGTGGAGCCCAGCTCTTACCATCTCCAAGGTAAGATACGCCCTTCGCAAGCCCCTGTGACGATGCTGGCGTCCCTAGGTTCTGTTATCGATATCCTCCCTTCTCACAGACCCGAACCCGAACGACCCCTTCGTACCAGAAATCGCCAACCTCCTGAAATCGGACAAGTCGAAACATGACGCGCATGCTCGGGAGTGGACTCATAAATACGCCATGTGAACATCGTTGCATCTTAATTGCAGTTATCGAAGATGATCCGAGACTTTTTACTGAGCAGTGCTGGATGATGGTGACACTGGCCACGGCATCTAGTGCCTCCGATTGCACCTTTTCTGTTATAATCTCTTTAAGTCAGTTCTGTCGCGTTCGCAAGTGGACCACCCGAATCCCCGTATCAAACTCAATGCAAGAAACCAGTGGTTGCAGAACGCCGAAGTTCTACTGAAAATTCAAGCCATCGATAGGTTGTAATATTCAGTACTCGTTATTCACCGGCAGAATGTCCGAGGCCGCCTCCCTTACGCAACCGCTGGTGAGCGTCATGACCACGGCAACTACCTGTGTGATGCTGGCATCCGCCTCAGGCGCCCGAGTGCTACTCCTTGGCGTCTGCTGTCATTGACATGCTCAATCTTTTGGACTACGAAGCCAACTTCTGCGATAAAGATACCCCTCCAGTGCATCCGTGAGTATCCGAGCTCCCCGCGTGGCACAAGCGTCAACCTAGGATATACTTCTGCGGACCAGCCGGCAACGCTGCCCTCCAATTCGCCTACTTCACCAGACTCGTCGCCTGGCTGCTCTCCCTGCTCAAGAAACGTGCAGCCTGGGATGAGTACTCCCCTCTTCCTCACCGTAGACCAAGGCTCCTCACCTAGATACGACGACCCCCACACAGTGTGTACCAACATCCTGGTGGCTCTGAAGGATGCCGGGCTGCCTGCTGACTTCCCGCCGCAGCGTCTTAAGACGGGCTACGGCGACACTGCTGCGCTGGCAAGTTTGTGTCCGACGTCTACGCGCCTTTGGTAGTGTTGATTAGGTGCTTCATGGTTTGTGCGGCAAAGTTCTCGAGAAGACAGGCTTCCGTTTCCTAGAGCCCGACTTCAGTGTTCTCGACCAAGGCCAGCCACAGACCGATTTCGAGAACGGCATGGGTGAGGAAAAGATTCTTCCTGAAGATATCTTCATTCAGGAGACGAGCTTGAAGAAGAGGTCGAAGATGCTGTCTCTGACGGAGATGACGACGCCGAATAGTATGCTGCCGCTGGGTCTCGTCGACCTCCAACCGGCAATTTTATTAGTTTCGGTGCAGCACCGCCAGGGCCCTCTCGTGGGGAATCTTTCTCTAATGGACTGCTCGAGGAAAAACAGATCGTCAGGAGCACCGTAAAAGAGCCTGTCCCTCTTCCACTAGCAGCGTATCTTCGGCTCAGGTGAAGCCCGAAGACTGGCGAGTCGAGTGTGAGCGGGTGAGTGACGACTCCTGTTGTACGTCTTAGATCTCCCCACTTAAGGTCAGCCATCGACTGCGGAAGATCGGGCCTGGGCTGGTCGATCGGGAATGGCGATCGCATCTCATGCAAACGCAACAGTAAGGGGTATCTTATTTTCCACGAGTAGGATGGGTCAACCTAAGATACCACGACCTTTTCAATAGCCAGTTCCCGACGGTAAAGGCCCAGCTCACCAAGCTATCAGCCGAGCTCGACAAGAGCCTGCGGGAGATCGTGGAAAAGGAGGAAATCATCGGACGACTCTTTGACAACAAAGCCGAGAGCTATCGTCAAATGGCCGCTGCTCACGAGGAGAAAACGAAGGAGTCGGGTCAAGCGCCGTGTGACCGCTCATCGTTGATGTCAGGTATAATGAGCTCAATGACTCGATACTCAACTTGCAGATGGAATTGAAGACCATCACTGATTCCCTTGAACAAGTAAGAGTTTATGAGATCCTCGAGTGAACTCGCTGAGCAGACCCGACACGAGATGGAACAGAGGTCGAGCACGGTGACGGATACGCAACCGTTGGTGAAGCTCAAGGATACTATCAAAAGAATGAAAGCAGAGATGCGCCAGGTGACCGCCTCGCTGGCAGTTGCTGTTGGTACGGTTGAGTGACAGATGGACCTTCGTATAGGGATAGTGAGCCACACGCTACTACAGACACATCTGAGGGGCCCTGCGGATCAGGAGAACTCCGGGATACTGGTATCTGCTGTGGCGACGGTGGAGGGAGGATGCACGCTCCTTAGGGTATCAATTCATGGGAGAATGAGGATGAAGAATGAGGTGTATCTTAGGTTGATCATGGGTTGAGTTAAGTGGTGGAATCAGTCGGATTGTCAAAGATTTTCGACGAGGCGTTGAAGTCAAGAAATAATGTTCGAAGATGCAAGCATTAGACGCTCGCCGGACTACTTCAACCCTGGTTCACTCACGATACGTTTGTCGTAAATCTTTTCCACCGACCCCGCACAACCGTACAAAGACAAATAGGGCACAATCATTGGCCAGTTCATTAGCGAGACGCCTGATGAACATCAAACAGTAATTGCGAGGTTATACACCCTTGAAGCCCCTCTACCTCGTGTACTTTATTCGTGCCAGCCGTTCTCTTAACATTCCAAGCGAAGAATGTACACAGACGGGCTATCGTTTCGCAACTTGTCGTCCGGAAAAGCGTCGAGGGGCACAGCTGTCGTCTGCGTTGTGGTGAACTTTTACGCCTTCTACGCCAATGGTGTGTATCGCTCTAACACTAAGGGGAATTTACAGCATTCCCCAAGTTGCTGCGCGAATTCACTGTTGCTTTTCACGACGTCCGACTGTGCAGCACTCCATAGACTCAACAGCTCTTGCACAATCAGAAACACAACTTCGAAAAAAAATTTAGTGGGTTGCCAGAACGCTCATCAGACGAGCCAAAGCGTCGGCTCGGCGTTCAGTCTCATCTGACTTGGGCCACAGATCGACGAAGTCGTCCATGTCCACCAACGGCACGCTGGCGCCCAGTTTGCCAAGGAGGTTCAACGACTCCCCTGAGCAGCGCTGTAGGTGACCTGTAAAGCACCAGGTGGAACATTTACCATAACAAGGGAAGCAATGAGCTCACCCAAAGATCGGCAGGCGTGCTTCAGAATGAGCCGATTGAACTCAGTTCGCCGTTGGCCGGTGATGTTCGGCTTTCCCTTCGTCTCTGTATTGTAAGCTGTCATCTCGGCTATCGCATCGGACATCTCTTGCACCTGCAGCACGGCACTTCACGCAGACAAAGACACCGCTGCGAGAGAGACTCACCACTGGCTGCAGTCCCGTGTCAGCTAACACGACAGATGCCGAGCCAAGATACCAATCTCCGCCGAGGACTGCTAGCTTCACAGATTTTGTCACCTACAAAAGCGAACCACTCTCACCAGGACGAGAACGAGCGGCTAAGTATGAGTGATGCCGAATTCCTCGGAGGGTCGTAGCGTACGAGGAACGATTGAATGCAGCTGTTCTGTAAGCTAATAAACAGGCTTCGTACAGCCATTTCGTCGAGCAGATACATGAGAGTACCCACCTTGCCGTCCTGGACTAACTCTGAGTGCATGAGCAAGGCGCTGTACTCCAGCTCCGCAGCTTGGGCAACTCTGTACACCTACGCAAGTCACACTCAGCGACTCTTTTTATCGCTCGCACCACAGAGCAGTCACATCTTTGCGAATTACTCAGACATCCTGAGCAGCCCGCGGCGAGCTTCTACGTGACGCCTCTTCAACTGGCGATGCCCACCTGTTCCATTCCACCGTCCGAGCGATCCAGACCGAGGGCTCTCCCAACAGCACAGATGACGGCAGCCCGATCGAGATGGTGCTTGCGGCGAGATGAGCCGAGGTTCAGTGCGGCAGCATGGGCATCCGGGAGGTCCACTCCTACCAGTGTCTTCATCAAAGACTCTACCTGCAGGGAAGAGGGAATCCCGGAGGAACATAGAACAGCCGGCTGACCTCTGCCACGTCACCGCGAATTTCTGAGAGCTCTGGAATGCTCATCGCTTTACGTCTCCTCTCCTCTCGAGCATCCTCCATCATCGCCACTGCCGAGTTGAACTGCGACGAGTCATCAAAAGACATCATTAAGGGGGACCTGAACCCTACCAGAACGATTGCCAAGAGGCTGACCAGAAGCCAGGACGGCAGGGGAGGAAGGCCGAGTAGCCTCATGACGATGGGCAGAGGGTATCTGAAGGGACGATCAGACGTCGGTGCCGTGACTGCTGCCTTACGCGATGAACTCGAAGTAGAAGAGCGGCCATAATGTGTTGAAGTAGTTGTCCTTGACCAGCTCCAATGCGGCGTCACTGTTGTCACCCGGAGCGATGTTAAAATGCCAATGCCTGCAGGACCAAGCTACGTTGAAGCGAGTAATTGTCGACCACCACCACCTACCCCCACATGTATACACAGGCGATAGCATGTAAGAGGCCTGTCGAGCTATCATCAGCTAGTAGGCCGATGACTGCGGTGTAACAGGCAGTCAGAGTCCAGAGGCAGAAACGGGACATACGGTAGGCTCCCCACTGCACCTAAGAAGAAGGGTACACTCTACCGCCGTGATGCTACGAGCGACATCCCCCTACCGCAAAGGAGTTGACATTGTCTGTTACATCTCCCTTGATGTCGGGTATGTCCTTCATGATCGCAACAGTGGTGCAGAACACTACGAGAATACCACAGAAAGTGAACCTGGCACGCTCCACTGTATATACAACGGCGAAACTTGCGGACGGCTGAAGGCTACGGAGACCGCGGCGACGGAGGGCCAACGAGGTCTCATCGCTATAATGCTGCCCAGCTCACATCTGTCTATTTGTCGTCTGATCTAGCGTCACGCCAAAAGCTTGGCAGTAGGCGTGCGTGCCGCCTATGATGCCCAGCACCGCCCTAGCCATTACCTGAAAACACGATCCTCACGGTAAGAGAGAAACGAAAGGTGGTACTCAGACTTACGATGCACAGAGCAGCAGGCACAGCGCGGCGCTTGAGCCGCAGCGGAGGGACGGAGTAGGCGTAGCCGATCGCACACATGGCCGATAAGGTGACGAACCAGGTGGTGGACTCGGCGAAGGATACAGCAGCAGTTAGGCATAGGGAGAGGCCCGTGGCCAATCTCGCCTGACTGAACTTCATCTTGCCTGAAAGAGGGCCACCCCATGCGCGAAGGGAATACCCCTGCGAGAGCTCGTAGCTCATTGAGGGGTCGGAGCGGGGCAATCGGCAGTACAAGGCTTGCTGTGCGAGGCTTTACAAGCATTCACACAGCCAACCACGGAAGAGCTACGCCCAATCCAGTCACGTTGATTTATGCACAATGAGATGAGTCTGCGGGATGGTTCACCTGCGGCGATCGGCAGAGGCTTGCCGTTAGCCTTGTCGATGTCGATGTCCGTGAGCTGATTGATAGCTACGATGAATACATTAGCCAGGACTCCCGAGATCAGAATACGCAGGTATCTAAGGGGGATTCAGGTTGCAGGGTGACCACAATTGCACGTCACTCACGCTGCCACATTGGACTTGGTTCCGCCGGAATACAGATACATGAGGACGTATCCGGTAGTTACCGCTGTGACCGTCCCCTTGATTGTGTGGGGACGAGAGAGCGCCCAGAGCGTACCTGATAACCACGCGCAGGCTAATCAAGGAAGCTTAGCTTCTCTCCGAACAATGGAATTCGATCCACCACTACCACTAATCAGGGCCATCGGAGGAGTCATCATTCCATCACTTTAAAGTTCGAATTTCAAACGCCAGTTAATACCAAGTGAACGAGGGCCTCAGATCCTCCAGAAAGGATGCAACGAGCGAAGATTCACATCCCTGCTGTGCAGAGTGTCACGGGCGCCTTTATCATACATGATACACTATGCAGTCACGAGAGGATCCCAGCCCAGGACGTACGAATATTCAACTGCCCCTCTGGTGATGGCTCGGATTTCGCCGCCGGCAGAGCATCCAAAGGGCAGCGTAATACCGACTCCCATAGCAGAAGAGCTATCGAAAATACTACTGCCGACGATAACATGGCGGAATAGCGGGGGAAACTGAAGGTAGCGCATGACAATGATGGCTATGATAGGCAACGAGGGCTGATAATCAGACACGGCTCCCGCTAACGAAAGGGGGCAAATCCTTCCCCATCTATACCATGAGACTTGCAACTCGGGGTGGCCATTCAGCGGTGGGCATTCAGCGGATTACTGGACCCTAACGGAGTGTAACTTGAAACCCGCAAGACGACGAAGAAGATGCTGTCAGACTGCCAGGCTGGAAGACCCAGCTGTCCGCTGGCAGCTGAAGACGGTTAAGTCGAATAGGTCCTTTCTGTCTGTCAGCGGCGCCACCGCTGACCGACAGAAGCATTTGCATTACAGCTACCGCCTCCCACCCCGGTTCGAAAGAGTTGTTCTGAAGGGCCTCGTGAGACCCATACGGACGACCAGAACAACCGAAACGGAAACTTATGTGCTACCATTTGGTCTGAGTTCACCCCATCGACATGCTAGGAGATATGGCAGGAGTTGCTGAAGTGTGTGTAGGCGACCGAACGACTTCGCGCTTTATCGCTGTGGCGGCCTCCGGCTTAGGACTGAGAGGTGCATCCATGCAGCAATGTGTGTGAATAATACGGTATTATTAATACCTGACGTAGGGGCCACTTGGCGACACTCCAGCCAGTCGAGTCTTGTCAGGTGAAGCCACGGTGCTTGGAGTCTTTCCGGCGCTTGAAGCACTTGGCGGTGTCCCATAGTCCTTCGGCGCTTCTGCCACCCTTTCTCTGACGGTCCGAGAAAGGGTTCACGGCATAAACACCATGCACAATGCATGGTGACACCACCACAAGAAAATTTCGACGATCCAGACGTTGTTTCCAGAATACCTCTCCCAGTGAATTTGAGTTGCTCCAGTATAGTATCTTCCCACGAGGACCTGCGAAGCTTTATATCGGTTGGCGCCAGAGACCAATATTCACTCTCATTCGATACTAAAAGTATTTTTTAATCTCCTCCCTTGGGAAAACTTCTCCGGAAGTGCCGGGGCGACTGAGAGCGAGATGCCCCCCGACCCCACCTCCTGCTCCTCCTGCTTGAACCTCGTGCTCCGGGTTGATGGCGAGCTAATGCGTCGTCGTCTGAGGCTTGCCGGGAAGCATTGCCCGTTAGACTGTTCATGTTGACCTGGTCATGATCGACCAACGATTTTGCATGAGGAGGGGACTACGAGTCGTATGTCGAACCTTTCATGAGCGCTTACTGAGAATTCAACTGTCTTTCCAGTGGTCAAGC
This sequence comes from Perkinsus olseni, assembly GCA_013115135.1. Taxonomy (NCBI): domain Eukaryota; phylum Perkinsozoa; order Perkinsida; family Perkinsidae; genus Perkinsus; species Perkinsus olseni. The sequence goes on along the minus strand of JABANP010000027.1, from coordinate 54,572 downwards.
CGCCTGTCGCCAATTTGGCGACTCTGCCTCGCAATTGACGAACTAGATTTCGGCGCCTAGGAGCCTCGAAATGAGGGTTCAAGCACCGTAGTAGGCCTTTGAAGTATTAATTCTCAACAATGCAGAGCAAGATGCCGGACTCTGGCAGCCAGAGTGCGCCACGACCTGACATAGCGTCTCTCTGCATTCTGCTCGGTTCTCAGTTCTAGTGGGTTCGCTGTGCTTCATTTTCCCGCAAGACTCTTGGTGATATTTGGCACCCCTGAAAGACTTATTACGTATCTTAATAAGTCTCCCATATTTAGGACAGCGAGCATATTCGCCATCGTCACACTTCTTCCGAACCCACCCTAGGAACTTCGTGAGCAAAGGGTCCCCGATCGCAACCACAGAGACCTCATCAGTTGGCATTACAGGAGGAACAAATTTTGCAAAAGAAACTGTAAGAGACTCAGTACATCCCGTGAACGAATCTTGAATCGGTTGGTTACCCTTGGGGCAGTCAAGAACAGAGGATTGGTCGACCCTTGGCGCTCCCAGTTGTGTTTGTCAGACACTGTCTGAACGCCGTTACGTCAAGCCGCAAATTTAAGCCGTAACGCTAACTCTATCGGCTCGTAACGTAAACTTGTCCATCTATATGATCAACAGAAACTAGTCAGATATAATGTTCTATTCTTTGGAGGCACGCTGAAATCGTATTTAGCGAATATTTTATGCTAATTGATCAATTTGATGGTCAGTTTTTGAACTGACTCACTCAGAACACCACTCGGGCGAGCTATTATTGAATTTACTCATCTATATTACATATTTCCACTCTCTTCGGCAAAGAAAAAATAAAATGGAGAAATTAAGATGTCCTGCTAACTAAGTTTAGATTCAGATTCACTTCGATATCTATGAACGGTAGCTCAATACGAAACAAACGACAGGTCTGCTATTTGATGTAGAGTGTGCATCTCCATCAGCAGACGGCGATCCCAGCAACCGATTGAACCAACACAACAAACTATAAACGTGACAGCCTCAATGTACGTTCAACTTCCTCCGAAGCCTGATATTCCCATAATACGCATAAGCTCATCGTGAGAGCTTTCTGTTGCCTAACAAAACCATACAAAAACTCAAGCAGAACAGAGAAAAGCAATTAGAATATTCTGGCATGCGACAGATTAAATCTTGGCGAGAGCATTGCGACCCAGACATGCCAAGCCTCGACAACCATTTTAGCGTTCCCCAAATTCATCCAAGGCCCCCGAGCCATGCCTTCCGCAGGTACCCAATTTCCCCTGCGTCATAGCCCACCGTTAACATCGACTCGATGTTAACGGTGGGGTATCACAGTGGAGAAGGGTGACATCTCGATGTCATCGAGATTTTTTGATCGAGTGCGAATTCTACTGGGCCACGTACTGTTCCGCCTTCCGCAGGCTCATCCTCCTCCTTCGTGCTGAGATATCCAGGGCCGTATAACGCCTCACGCTTCTTGCGTTTTTTCAGCTTCTTTTTCTCCTTCTTCCGCTGCCTGTAACACCATGATATGATCGGTCAAGAAGGCGAGCGCTAACAACATTACTTGTCTTTCTCCTCTTCTCGCTTGATGTGCTCTAACCGCTCTTGTACTGCCTCCCTGTCAATCACGTCCTCCTTCGTATCTGAAAGTACGATTGCAAGAAAAGCTGACACTTCGCACAGAGCGCGATCTATGACCACTTTCTCGATGAGAGTTTCGACCGGAGAATTATTCCTCGAACAAATAGACTCTCTGGTGGAGACTCTCCGCTAGCCGCGATGCACCACTTTCACATCGCTGCCATGTTGTCGGCAAGCCACGTCTCACTATGAGACTCTCATAGGCCGAGGATTCAAGGAGGATACCACTGATTGCCGCACCTTTCTGCGCCTTCTCTCGGGCCAGCTTCTTCATTTCCTCAAGCTTCTCCTTAACGCGATCGACACTCACCTGAGAAATGGAGCTCCCAGCGACGCGACCTGGCACAGCCCAGGATGGACCGTAGTGGATGGCCCCGTAGTTTAGCACAATACCCCAAGGCACGATGGAAGACAGGAGAACGGAAGGGTTGCAGCAGTCCCGCAAGAACACGAGAAAAGTTCGAGCCGTGATGGTTTCGATAGTAGCTCTTCATAACGTGATGAACTGATCATCCGAAGGCATCCCGTCAAGAGCCTATTTTTCATAGTCACTTTTCGTGAATGAATTTGAGGCATTGAGAATAACAAGAGCAGTTCTGTTGCCCACCTTCTCGACTCTCATATTCATTCCCATATTCCTATTATGATCTCGCCCGTTGAGATGATCCAAGTACCTGCCAACAGCGCCGTCCATTTCCGAGCGACCCCTCCTTCCCTCCCTACGATTGACTATCCTTCAACAGGCACTCGCAGACTTTGCACCAATAGCCTCCTTGGTGCTTCTTCACAGTGCGCTCTGACAAATGACGGCAGGGTCAACAGGTTGAAGCAATATATATTCGAACGAAGCACGCGGGTTCGAACCCTGTCAACTTCATCTATAGTAAGATTATAGAATCGACACTCACCAGTGATGAGTTTCCGTTTTCCGAGGTCCTTCTCAAGATCGACGACCTCCGTCCGCTGTCTCAATGGTGCCCTCTCCACGGGTGTGTCATTCTCCCGCTTTAACCCTTTCAGATCTGCACAACACCAAAACCCACCCCAGTAACTTCAAATCGATCACGCGATCGATCTACGTTACATCTGAGGGCCTCCTCCTGCTCTTCCTCGTCCGCTTTCTTCGCAAAGAACCTGCCATGGGTGGCCGTGATATTCCACAAAACCCGGAAGAGCACGCCTGCCCTCGCTACTATAATCCACCCAATAATATAGCCATTATACGAAGTCTGCCAAAACCAATAAGAATCGAGAAAACATTGAAATTGAATGGCAGAGAACGTCAGAATGCTCATTCTCAATGACCCGCGAAGGGCCGAACCCTCGCCACGTACAGAACCACGTCACCAACCTACGCTTTATCCCATTTCTTCCTTCCCAAGGCATCAACAGTAACCGCGGCCTTTTGCTCAGCAGCCTCTCTCGCCTTCTCGTCTTCTGTCTTCACTGGTACGGGCGGAATAGACGGTGGCCGTGAGGACATAGAATAAATGCATACAACTGGTATAGTAGAAGATGCTTGGCAAATGCATGAAAAACGTGAAAAGGGTTGATCGACCCACACCGCTCATCGCGCCACACTCTGTTCGCAGACGAGTCACCACAGATTGTGCATGTATTCACTCCCAATATCTTCCAAGGGTTACGAAGGCTACCACTCACACTCACGATGCAGGTCGGTCATCCCCGTCGACCCGCTGAGGACTGAAATCAGACTCAGCCCACCCTCTGTGACTCAACCCTTCCAGCAGTGTGCAACAGCAAGCGGGAGGCAATGGTTCGACTGAATGAATTTGTGTAATCCTGTCAACTTCGATAATAGTGCAACAAGAGTTGTCAGATGTACGGTATCCGTAACACCCGTAGAACGCTGACAAAAAGTGTATTTAAGTGAAGATCTCCTTCGGCATCAAGCTGATCGACGTCGGGGCGCCGGCGAGGTCATATCCTCCTCACACAAGAATTCCTGAACAATAACCAAGGCGATGCACACCCTACATGAAACTGACCAACGCCATGGAGGACAGACAGGGATTTTCATTTCGAGCGATCCACAGATAATTGAACAGTTCGCTTGCTTGAAGGGAACGGCAGGACATAGGTTATTGTGAGGCCTCATTCTGTCAATCTAATTCCCGCCGGTTCGCGCTCACGTTCCGCTGAACCAAGAGGTCTCAGGTTCGAATCCCACGGGTGACAACTCTATCAGTTCTCCGCAGGCGACAACTCATCGGTTCACGCGACACTCACCAGCGGATACGGGAACACTCGGGAGCCCTTCAGGCCATCAACGACTTTCTCCTTCTCCTTTCCGCCGGGATTGGACCGACTCTCTAGTACTTCATGGAACTGCTTCCAGTTCCTGATCCGCGGGAATCCAACTTTCAACTTCGCAAGATACAAAACAGGTTGAAAACCTTACCGTATCTCGCTATCCGGCCAGACACCATGGAAGCCTTCCCTCAGTATTCCTATGTTCCTCTCTGCTGTATCGAGCCACATTTTCCAGCACGAGTCACTCGTCGGGTCGCGAAGAACGTTGTCGATCTGAAAGTCCCTCAGGTGAAGCCCAACGGAGCCCGTCGATCTCGCCATCTCGCATCTTTGCATTGCTGCATTCGAGCCGAGTCCCCCAATAAACCTACGAATGTTTTCTCCTGACGATCCTCGAGCACTCCCTGCAACAGCCCGAAGTGTTCTCGCCACAATTGGGTTCGCATGTCACCTGAAGCCAGCAACTTCCCATGCACCCGATTGCTATACCGCCAATGAACTCGGGAAAGTTATGTCGGATATTCAGTCCCCGTGCGGCAAAGCATGAACAACGATGATCAAGAAATCCCCATGAAGAGGGCCACGGTTTAGCGGTGATGGCGCGACGTTAGACAAGGAGACGTGTCGCAGGAACACCATCTTACCAGCGAATGTGTAAGGAGAGGAGTGTCCTATATCATCTTCGATAAGAACCTATACGGAAGACTTGCTGATATAACTTCGCTCCGCTGTATCTTTGCCCCTACCGCCGTTTCCGAGTCTCTGTCCCCCGACATACTGCGATCATTGATATTAGCCGAACCTATGATAGCCTTCGTATCATCCACAATCATCGTCTTCGCGTGAATGTATCTACAACGGTCACCGTAACAGCGGCAAATGCGGAGCAAGGACCATCGCACGGGCCACACAGACAGCTGTACCCCTGGCAAGCACAAGAGAGAATCAGGCAGACACAGAAATAACCTCCTAAAAGATGAAATGAAATTTGCTTGTCGATTTATCCGATGCTACCGCGAGTCCGTCCCCAAGCTCATAGGAGAAACTAGAATATTCAGAGAGCATTGGAGAGCTACCTTGCGAAGACAGCAACAAAAAACTCCGGAAGCCTAGCGCCTCTCACATCTGTTCAGTTCTCAACTTCCCATCCTTAAAACCATCAGAGACGGTCCGTAGGCAGAAGAAACCGATGTGGCTTCTGATGACCTCCTCCACGGCCTTCTCCAGCCGATCACGGGTCGAAACTGAATGCAAGTAATCCCTCAAAACGAATAGAATCGACGAGCGTATTCACCGAGTAGTCGCCAAGGGCCAACCGCGGACCTCGACGAAGATTCACTCAGAGGGAATCTCAGCCAACCGTTCCATTTCGTGGTGTATCATGCTAGACGCTCCTACAACCACTATGGCTGATGGCGAGTCAGATCTACCCGTGAGATTGCTTCCGGTCGTCTATCCAGAGGACAACTCACCGTCCTTCCCCTGCAGGGCTCGCAACGGCTGCTGTTTATGATGAGCGATGAGCCGTCTCTTCAGAGTTTGAATTATGGAAGTCTTCGCACTGTGGATGGACTGACAAAAAACCGAAAAATTTCCGCCAAAAAATTTTCCCCAGTAACCTTACCCTCATCTGTAGATGAATCGTTATCCGACAGACGAACGCATCCGCAGTCCAAAGATTCTCCCCCTCGAACGCTGGCAGCAGTGGTAGAAGCTGAAGCGACAACAAAAACGCCGTCCAACACGCGCCGAGAAGTCAAATGAGGCTGTCGAGCTCCGACTCACCACGTAGACCCTGAATTTCGTATCGTTCTCTGTTATCGCCCTGAAGACCCGATCGGCTATCGCCCTGACAAGGATGGGAAATGGACGCCCTCCCGCACCACAAGAGCATCGAGCGATGATGATGATGATGCAGGCCCTGACGCTGTCCATTGAGCATGAACATCTCTCAGGGACATTCCAAAGCAGCTGTGATAGGATTCGCGAAGCACGAGGCCCTCACAACAGCATTCCCACCGACTACCGCCCACTGCTCATACTGCCAGTATCTTTCTGACACCATCCCGAAGCAATCTTACTTCCCAATCTCATTCTTCACAGGATAGCCGTACTCGGCACAGGACGGGTCCTTGGCATCAGTGGTAGTCACGAAGAACTGGTTCTCTATGTAGATGTATCTGGTACGAAACGGTTGGTATCCAGCTGTACCATCAACAATCAGAGCCGAAATTCGTAACAAATTTTTTTAAAGCTAAAACAACGCCAAAATGACTCCATGAGGAACCTCTGTTAGTCAGTACACGCGAGACGAGGGAAGGAGGACTTCCCGGCTCACCTCTCCGCTTCGGCAATGGTGTTGATATAAGCCTGATAGATGGAGTTCTCAGTGGGCAGACCCATGGACCACCAACTACAACTACGCAAGAATTGTATCTGAGGTTGAAGACGGTAAGAAATGGACATAGGTTGGTTAATCCAAGATACGCATCCGAACCGCTTGAGCGCACAGAGGGCCGAGCGTGAAGCACGCAACAAGAACGCACTACTGCCATAAAATTCTCTCTCGGTCCGGTCTCTTCTACGACCAATTATGGAATCTTTTCCCCTGCACAACCCGAGCTCCGACCTACCCGCTGCCAGGAAGTTCCGAGAAGGCTATCTTGTCGATGAATGCTCAACTTCCTCTCTTTCTGCTGCTGGTCCTCCCCTCGAGGCATCGGTATCGTCAACGCCGTTGTGGCTTCAGGACCTGACCCAACAATCGCCATCATCAAAGGCAACCAGTAGAAGAAGCGCGACAAAGAGACAATGGCCGCCGGATTTCGACGGATCGTCGACAACTTGCTGATCCTCTAAAATGTTAAAACTTAACGATACCACAACAACCGCACCCCAACCCTCACGCAGTAATTTAGAGGTCGCCGCTGCCGGGGATCCGCCACCACTGATAGACCGGCCTCTACCGTAAAGAGAGGGACCGGGCTGAGGCGTATCTTTGGAAGCCTTCCTATGCTTCCTGTGTCGAGGGGACCTAGAACATAACATCGGCCTGTGAAAGACATCTTCAACCTCTGTAGACAGTGCGTCCTTTCCATTTGGCACGATCCACACGAAAGACGCATAGAAGCAACCTGCTCCGTGTCGTGCTGTACCACAATATTACGTTACTGAACTCGTTCATGCAGCGATTGTAAATTTACCGGATAAAATCGGAAAATTATATTTTCTTGTGAAAATATTTCCGGAATTATTCTCCCAATTTTCGTACCGATTCAACACCAGTGCGCCCTACTACCTCTTCCTATCACTGCTACTGGCGCTAGAGCTGCTGTCCTCTTCCTCCTCCTCGTCATCCCCATCGCCAGAGGTCCGTCGAGGACCGATGACCTCAGGATCCAGGGACATTCCAATCGGGGTGTTCTCCGCCTTCTTGTGGTCTCCAATGTACATAGGGGACCTGCCACGAGGGAATCATTTTCTTTGCGATTGACGTCCTTGACCTCAAGATTCCTTTCCCCCTGCCAGGAGGCCCTCAACACACTCTTGTCCATGCCTAGGAGCAACTCTGAGGATCCTCTGGGGAATCCTTATTATGCAAAGTACTATTCCATCTCGCCCTCCCCCAAGAAGGGAAGTAGGGCGTAGGAAAGTTTCTCGAGAATTCCCAACAGTCACTTGCGTATCTTACGTCGACCCTTGACGAAAACAAAATCAACAGGGCGGTATAAACCGAAGGCCAACCCCCTTCTCATCCCTGACCGTATCGATTCTGCCCAGCCTTGCACCCTCGAGAATAGCCCTCCCCCCTCTCACGTTGAGCCATCCATAGTAAAACTCCTCTGGATGGCGAACCTCTCACGAGGGCCACCTTCCTCAGGCTGGGAAATGTCAAATGTCATCCTTCGGCCGCCCGGAGGAGATGCCCGCTGAAACAACAAAAGTCGCTTAAAAATCTAAGGTCGAAGGCAGGCCGTGACGGAAGCCGCTGAAGCTCCGGATTTTCCACTCGAGAACAAACACCGCATATCGCTCTTCTGTAACCGGCAGTTCACTCATCGATAGAACAAAGATTTCGGAAAAAAACCGCTTCGCTCCGCCTACTACCTCCTCAATTCCCCTGGCCTGCGGTACCGGTGCATCTGCACGCCGCGGCGGGATGTGTGTTCTAGCTCGACCGAAGAATCTAGGCTTGTCCGATACTAAGGGAAAAAACGAAATACGGGAAAGGCGGAGCGAAAGTCTCAACGAGTTTTTCTCCTTGGGTCCTGAGCGCACAGCCCTTGGCCACCATAACCTTTCATGGAGGATCACGACCCGAGAAGATCAAGCCAGGAGTGCGTCTACCGAGCCGGGTTCGAACCCTGCACCTTACCATTCTTCTTCCTTGGCGAAATATCAGCAACGTGCTCATTTCTTCCCCGCGGACCCGCAGACGGCGCCGACACTTGCTCGATTTGCTTCAGCACCTACCACAACAACAGCAACTCCTGCGGCTGACGTGGCAAGCGAATCTCGACAACATCAATAACAATGAGAGCGCCCCGCTCAGGTGAGTCTCAGTCCCGCCGCGCATTAGCCCAACGCTATACACGGACAGGCCCGCGCCATCGATAACACCTTCGAGGGACGATCTCGTTTCAGTCGTCGCGAAAGTTGTACTATCCACAGTACCGGCTTGACTCTGCTGCCACCTCTATAATCATAAATTAGTAAAAATGTGGTACGAAGTCACTGTGTTTCAGCCGGTCGAAAATTGTGGTATGAATGACAACAATCGAGAGCAAATTGTTTGTTCTTCCCACTCGTCTCCCCGGCGACTGCCGCCTCACCGTGGAGAAAAAATCCGAGAAATTCCTCAACCGCGCAAACCCAGCATAATTTATCGCCACACAATCCCTTCGCTCCGTGCGGGATTATCCCTACATCAAGACTGATAGCCATGCCCGTAGTGTTCCCTCTCGCCAGAGACGGTCTGCCTTCCCGCTCTTTACTCGGAGCTTCCACATGAGCACCGTAGTTATCATGGCGCGGAGGCCTGTGATGTCCCACTACTGCCGCTGTTGGCCCGGCGCCGCCCTGAACGGGCCCAAGACCACCTACAACGGAAGATCTCACTAAAAAGGCGGAGCGAAGCAGCCTCTCACCTTGACTCGCCCCCACTGGGGATTCAGGCGGGGCATCCCCCTGCGGTTCCGGTACCTCCACGTCCGGAGCTATTTCGTGCTCCTGGCTGATCGCCTTGGCTCGATTAAGTTGCAGAAGATCCGCCCCACCCAGACGCTTGCGAACATCTGAAATATATAGCATATCTTTGGAAGGAAAATCTTTGCGCTGCGCAGTCTCACCGAACTCCTGTATCCGCTTCAATTTCCCTTTAAGATTCTTCTTCAGTCGAGCCGTACGCTCATGCTTGCTCCGCTCCTCTCCTGTCACTTGTAGGTACTGCACCTGAAACAAGCATCACTGCGCCACGAAATTACACAGCCTAAACAACAAACAAATTCCGAAACTCAAAATCCATTCTACGCATTTCACGAGCAAACATGAATCCCGGAATCGACTCTGACTTTCAGAATTCGCTCATCGACCGAGCAAATGAAAATTCCACAGCGAAAAGAGTTCTTCCGATTTCAACTTGAGGGCTCGAAGTAGTTGATCAGCATCCCCCACGGAGCGACGAGATCAAAGCGTCACTGCGCCACGAAATTATTTGAACTCCTTACCTTGTCCTGTTGCTTATGCTTGTCAGTCTTGATATGATTCCACAGCTGCACGAAGTGTCTTGCTATGTCCGAAACTACCGGTCCCACGATTTGAACCTGCGCACATTAGAGACTACGATCATATGACCACTCGGACGCCAGCACCACCACTAAACCATCGCCGCTCGACTAAAAACGGGACACTCCTGCTCACTTACAGAGGTGTCATGCCAAGGCATCCTCGGCTGGGAGTTGCGATCGAGCAAAGGACGGCTTTTATGCCGCTCCCCCTTCTCCCGAGAGCTCGGATATCCGCTTGAATCGCCGTCAGGAGGATGACCTAGGACGACAAAAAGTGTAAAGATGCAGCGCTTCGCTCCGCCTACCGCGACTATTATGATCAGATTCCTCCTCGGACTCTGACGCTTCCGAGTCCGTGTCGAATATGTCTTGAACATTTACAAAATCTTTGATGCAGGGATTGGTGTAATCTTTGCCGGGAAAGATACGCTTGGATTTGTCCCTGATCAACCTAAGATACGCGCGCAGCCGGAAGAATCCTCTCCTGCTCACTTGCTCCTGTCACACAATCTATGCTCATAACTGTCAAAGCGTCCAAGGCACAAATCAATACCACCAACAAAGGCGATACAATGGTCCACAATCACCTGCAAGCAACAGAAACTCGTCAACCTTTTTGCCCTTCACCACGTTGACAGAAAGATTCCATAATTTCGGTGGCGCGCGACATCACTGGCTGCCACCATAGAGCTCCCCAGGTGAAACACGGACGAATAGGACGCGAGTATTCAACCAATACAGCCGTTTGTGATTCTCGCTCGCCCGAAAATATGTGATACGTGGGAATCTTAGGTCGATGCTGGGCACTTACAAGTTTCTGATGGTGGCTCCAATACCATACAGCCCGAGCTCCGAACTGAATCGGATGAGTGACGACGTGTATGTTAGGACTGGCTTCCTCAAGCACTTTCTTAGTATGCAAACTGTTATTGTACCTGCCCGCAAATACCAGTACCACATTTCCCCCAAATCATCGCCAGAAATATCTGGGAGAGCAATAGTGTTACTGATGATAATTCAAAATTGCATGGAACTATCCGAAATGAACATCACTCCCGGTCACTGATTCGAGAAGTCAAAAGATTCCACCTCGACCCGATCGACCTACAGGGCTAAAGATATTTCCTGATACACCACGACAAATATCTTCACACCCTCATCGGCCTTCTTCTTCAGCACGTCTACCTAAAAAAATACAAAAATGTCAGCGGAGCGAAGCAGTGCATGCAGTACTCCTACCAAAAGGCAGCCTTCAGTGCAAGGTCGTGTGAGAGGAAGGTCCGGTGTGACCCACCAGCCCGAGATGAACACTTCATCCTGTGCTAGATCTATGCACGCCATCACCTGCGAACTCGGAGAATCTTAGGTCGATGCATGCTTCAAACGTGAACTCAGTCCTCGTGGAAATATCAACCTCCGATAAACGCCCACTCTTCAGTGCTTCAAGTTCATCCGGAATATAGTCAGAGAAAAAGTGGATCCTAGCGCGTAACCTGTTAATCTCAGGGAATCCCATATCTCAGTTTGTAGCAATGAAACGGTTACAACTTTTGAAGGATGTATTCATATCATCGCAACGAATAGCGTGCTAGTGAATCAGGTCCAAGCTCTCAGTAGTTGAGGCGAAATTAACTGTCTAGGCTATACTCCAGAATAAATTTGAAGCCCTTCATCAGAGTGAGCGATGACAACAATCAAAAATGGCAACTTCCCGCTGTCGCAATCATCAAACAACACGCTGCCAGTGGAAAGCAGCAGCCCTCCTCTCCGGACCCACCTGGCTCATATGCTCCCGACCGTCGACCAGGACTCGAGCGTTGCAACCATCTCGAGGCGGAGCGAAGGCGGAGAAGCGGTACCTTGGCAAGGAAGAGATACATCGCACTCCCATGAGATGACAAAAGGAGACAAACTCAAGCTTCCTCGCTCATCTAACTTTTAGTCATCCCGACTGGACCTTCGTCGCGTAATGAGCTTTTTTGATCAACGAAAAGCGCACATGAGTTGCTCATTCGTTCAACTGCATGAAAACTGGGCGAAGTTTCCTCCCTCCAGTGCAAATTGTCCGATTGGCGATATACTATATTCATATAATGACACAATATGCTACTGTTTTCAAGCGGAGCGAAGCACAAGAATCCCTCCCCACTCACTGAGTGTTCCATTGGCACTCCTCGTAAGCTTGCTCAAGGGAGGACTTCCACGACAAGCATTGGCGTCGATTCTGGAACTTCACCGTCAATGAACGGTATGAGTTGACTATACGCAGGGAGTACTTGTGCAGGGACGGATCTTCATTTTTGCTCAGCACCTACAAGGATAACCAAATCCCAGCAACCCGTCACTTCGACGAGAATCTTTCACAGCGGTTCGCAGGGCAGACCTCGACCTCGGAAAGATATCCATATCACCGCGTGAGAGTATCTTTACGATACTCCAACCTATCATCCTCGAACGAAGAGGAAAGAGCTTGTGCGGCTGGAGAGAGGACACATCAGGCTGCCAGCCAGAGAGAGAGGACACATCAGGCTGCCAGCCAGAGAGAGAGGACACATCAGGCTGCCAGCCAGAGAGAGAGGACACATCAGGCTGCCAGCCAGAGAGGGAGGACACATCAGGCTGCCAGCCTGAGGCTGGCCATCTCTCAACATTGCCTCCGATCGGTGACAAGGTATAAATATAAAGTAAATATCTATCCAATAATAGAACAATCCCTATACAATAACTATCACCAATATTATGATATACAGTGCGAACCAAACCGTTATGCAAATCACCTTTTTGAGGTAACTTGCTCAATAAGGAAAGTTCATCAATGAACATTGAATGGTGTACTAGTACGGTTATGAAGCCATTGAATACACTCTGAAGATATTCACATGAAAACCGATCCTCCCGACCCTCGCCTTCATATCAGAGAGCAAATAAATTCCCCTCTCAGTTCAACAACCATCAATCGAACTGTCACCTACCCTGCCATGAAAATACTTGTCTACGTCACAGGAGTTCACCATCCCACTCACAACCACGGAAAAAGATTCTCAATTCTGTTACGCACCACGCCCGAATACCCCACCTGGAATCTCGAATCGAAGAGAACAACATCCATCGGTTTGTTGACGGTTCGCGAGGCCGTGTAGAGCAAATAATCATCACGCAGTACAAACCATCGCTTAGTATACCTGGTATCTTTCAACCTCGTCACGTGCCAGGGTGAGCGTATCTTACGGTTTCAGCCAATGCAACCTGGTAACTCTTTTCATCGTAGTACTGCAGCCATAGCGACGCATATACTGTCGACCTCCGCGTCTTTTATACCTTCAAAAGATGCCAATCCGATTCATATCAATTTCAACATCCGCCAAAAAAATACGATCCATCGCTCACTAACAGTCACCGTAGTTCCACCCAAGATTCTCCCGACCTTTTTTTCACGAATACAAGAAATTCTCCGGCCCCTTTACCGTTCTGCTGACCATCACTTAGTTTCACAAAAGTTGAACTCATTCCATACTTCAAGTAAGAATTTTCCCGAAAAAATCTTTCAGATGAACACGAAATTTTTAGTGAAATTTTAGTGAAAGGTTTTACTGGAATTATTTTCCCTCCCTTTCCTTACCCATAGCTCTCTATCCGTTTATGCTGACCATCACGCTCAAAGCTGACAGCCGACACCTCCGCGAACAATGAGAACGCCTATCACAACACCACCTCAGCAACGCCTCGAAAAACGTAAACAAAACTCACATCGCTCCGCCGCAGTTTGTGATTGCTCGCTGCAGCCGTCAACCAAGTAGCGATAGACCGGCAAAGCTCAGTCTGTCGTCGAGGACCCTCATCTGAGATGGAACGAACCCGCTGCCGCCGAGCAACCCACGAAGCCAATAAGGCTCAGCATCGGACGCTCCGTTAAAAGCTTTCTGAGACTTCTCTCGGCGTGATGATTGCCAGTGACGAGGGCTTTGCCGTGGACAATTGTAAAAATCGTACCACACGAATGCCGGTTTTCATAGCTCGCGAAACCAGTATTAATCTATCAAGCTATTTCCCGAATGGTAGAACTTCATACTGTAAACATGAAAAGTTCACCGAAACTCGACGATCTTTTCCGAAGGCTTCTCCCAAACTTCTGGCCTTCCGCCAGACAGTATGAGGGAAGCTAGCAACACAGTGAGTCAAACTCACGCCCTACTTCCCGACGGGCATTCGCATTTCTTCCACAGCAATGTGTCACTATTAATATTGACGAGCTTCTTTGAGAGTATCCATATTATTTTTTTTTAATATCAACTTCGTTTTCGATGACTAATTTCATCAATAATTATTGACTGAAATTTTCACCTCCATACTACCAGGCATGACACTTCCCTGCCGCCGTTGAATTCTGTTCATCCCCGACGAGGCCGAGCCGGACCTTTTCCGACCCTACAGAGAGATCACACTAATTCTGAAAGAAGAATCGCTTCGCTCCGCTCACATCAGGCGTAATCTCTCCATCAGCGCTGTGAAACGACATTCGATCTTCCGCAACGGCGGAGCGAGGAATGTCCAGTGAAAACTCATTCAGCTCGCTGTTGGCAGAGTCGTCCTAAAAATGAACAATTTCAGGCGGAGCGACGCCACTATACACCAAAGTACGACATCCATCTGTCGCGGACCGAATTTCTCAAGAACAACGCCACCTATTCTCCAGAGCTAGCAGGGTGTCCCAACGTCAACCCTGACCGTGATCGACGTCTGCGCATCGCCGGTCCTAGCTCAACCCAATGATGCACGCGGTCTCGCAAGTTCTTCCTCTGATACGACTGATTCTTGAAAATATCAAACGCCGGACATCACTACCAAGTGTGGATCTTGAAGCACGAGTTTCGAGTGTCCGTAGTAACTCGGGCTATCTTCCACGATACATAATCTACTAATACCACTTCTTCCGTAACTCATATCAATTAAGCCTTCATCATCAACGAACACCTCTGCTACTTCAACTCACTGCTAGTATTTTCGATTTAATAAATCATCTAATTTCCTCAGCTGATTTTGTCTACAACCCGTACCACTTTCCATACTACTTATAAATGCGATACAAAATCGTATATACGGTATATAGGATTTTGTATCGCAGGGGTATATAATATACCCCTCCCCTGGTTCGAACCTGTGCGGCATCTCCTACTACTACCCACTACTACCACCTCTGCGTCCTCCTCTTCGTCCCCCTCCTTGACCCCTTCCAACGTGGGCTTCCAACCGCCTGCTCTAGAGTCCACCACAATATCTACGGTAGGATCCCTTGATTTAGAAGACAATCCCAAAACCTGAGTAACAAGGCCAAAAATCGCGACAGATTTGACGCAAAAAAACTCGAAAATTTTCCCAAACTCCTTTACAGGTCGATTCTGCCTACGTGACGCTAGCTCTCTCAGAGAACGTTCTCAAGAAACATCCCTACCGCGAAATTTTTCAGCAATCCCCGGGCCTCCAAAACGGAATTATTTTCCCCACTATTACCTGCATCCAGGGTAGATAGGGCAAATCATTAGACTGAGCTGGATGGAATACATACATGTTCATATTGAGCGTCCAAAGCTCCGATGGTAACCGGAAGATGGCCCAACTGAATCTACGTAGAAATGAAGGATGATGGGATTGAACCCGATATCTAACATTCTCTCACCCTGCATGCCGGAAAACAATCTTATACAGCACTTGATCGTATCTGCAAGAAACGAGATCAACCACCACATCACCCGACCGAGAAGACGAACTGATTCTCCTGCCAATTGGTTCCGTAAACCCCCTCAAGAACCCGCTCCCAGTAACTTCCCTTGCTCAACTGCGTAAACCCTTCAACATACTCACCATACAAAGGTTGTATCGCATTTGTATGGTATTCTCAACTCTCGAAAATTACGCCCATTGGCAAAATGATAGCAACGTAGGCATTAACGAGTCCGACTATCTTCGTTCAGTAGTGTTTTGTAACTTCTATCGTGAAACTTCTCCTCTCGATCAGAGAAAAGAGAACAAGCATTCGTCCCAAACCCCCACAACCCGTCATTACGGTGGTTCAATAACAGCCCTCTTCTCATCATCATTTGCGAGGGACACGAAAACTTCAGTACTGTCAGACGACGCCAACAACCTGCACGAAGGGAGGCAGCAGAGTATAGACCAGCGAGGTCGCACAGCAATCTGGACGGGTTCTCTCGCCGATATCACAGCTCATTCAACACATGAGCATTCCTCCGTAACAGTATCACCTTACGGATAGTTTGAGGAAAGTTTGGTACTACAAAAAAATAATGACAAGGATTTAGCAATTTCTCGGGTTTCTGATACCACTCCTCGCAGTAACTACTGTTTTTGACGAAATATCATCCTAATGCGGTCTCTACACTTTTCACTTCCCTACTATTCGACGATTTACGATACCTGTTGGTTGTTAACTAAGCGGAATGGTGCTCAGTGGGCGTCCACACTCGCGCCAGACCGCGCTGGGAATCAACCTTTATAATGTTCCAGACGGCTGCCACTTCTCGTGGAAGGCCGTCAGCGGTCAATCGAGCCTTTAACTACACTTCACCAGCACTGCGCTCGTACAGACGAAATCTCAGGTGACGAGGTCGCCACAGCCCTCTAACCCCCATAGTACTCTGCCCCGGCTCCTGAAGACTCTCCCGGCATGGCGAACGTCTTAACCGTACGAAGCTGATGTCCGGGGTCACCGTCCCTTGATGCTGCGTCAACTGAAGAGAGGAACAACAGTAACATGCAGGTCTGGTAGGCAATGGACGAAGTGCGAATGGTGTGGTATCACACTAATACCTTATAAATAAAAACTGCACTGACTATCCACCAGTTTGATGACGAATGTGTGCCCACGTGAAGCACACTAAGTCTATTCACAGGGAGAGGGCCCTTCTAATGATGCCCCATTCTCTCAGAGTCTAGCCAAAACTGCTAATTGTGGTTCTATAAAATCTCGTCCAGATAGTTTCCGAAGTCCTTCATCTATCGCCAAATTCGCCTCTCGGAGCAAAACTCAGAAAAACCAGAGAATCCAACCAACGTGGATGTGAGTCCCAAGTCCAACGCCGAGGACCGGCTGAGTCGGACTAGCGCCGATATATCCTGGTTTAAGAGGGATGAGACCAGGCAAGTTTATCGAGCACAGAAAGTAGCCCTCAGGCGGAGGGCAAGCCAAAGCCAAGCAACGAACGTGTCGACACAGACGGAGTGGAGGCCGCCAAGGCAACCTGCGTCGTCATTCACCTTCTCTTAAAAACTCGCAGACGATTTGACTAACGCCGAGCGAAGAAGCACCTGGTCGTTCCGCGTTAAAGAAATTTACGAGCCGTCGGTGTCACATTTTGCATAAAAATTTAACTCATTCAAATGTAGATCGGACCAGACGGACTGAATTTTATAATAAAACTTAAGCCCGTCTGGTTTACCGATTAACGTCGCCAGACTCATTCTTGCCGGTGGCAGTACCCTTAACTTCAGAGCGTCTCATTGTGAACCTTCATATAAATACTGTGTTCCACGACAAGGAAAAACACCATATTAACGATAGGAAATTTTCCGATACTCATGCTGCTAAGAAGACCCCCTTCATAATTACTAGTACCTCCATTAGCGACACCTGTACTCTGTTCGTCGGACTCCAGTGACCACCTGCGATGACTCGTGAATTCATCGCCGACGAGTTAAACAGGATACTACTCTCTATTGCCACCGCCGGCGTCCTGCGGGGTCTCCCAGACGTCAACCGGGTCGAAGGATGTGCTGTTACCCATTCAAAAAAGACTACAGAAGAGCTTCATCCTTATCACCTGCACGCCCGGCTCTATTCTGGCGGCTATCGTTTCTCTGGGGACTGGGTTTTTTCTACTGACCAGCGCAATGACAGAACGAAAACTAAAAAGATGAAAAATTCTTCGAAAAGAGCGGAGCGAAGGCGAAAAATCGTCGACGCAAAAAATTTTCGAGAAAAAGAGATGAAATCGAAATTTTCTTGTATCGCTGAGTCGAGTATTCTTATTGTTATTGGCAGTGGCCCAGAAATTCCCTGTGGGAAGCACTTGATACTGTTCCCTGTGTATGAATGTCGCCCGACGCCTTTGCCGGCCCAAACGTGACGGACGATTCCCGGCGGGTCCCCTTGGGAGAGTACTCGAAGGAGCAGCGGAGGAACTTCCAAGAATTGCGAAAATCTTGGAGAGTATTTCTTTGTTCATTGGATTCACACAAGGTCCGACCAAGAGGTCGACTCGACTAGTGAATTTCGCTTTCATTCGTTTCCTATATGAATTCTCCCGTTCCAGAGCTGGTCAGTCCCGTGTTCGCGGGTCTGACAAGTTGACCTAGACCCAGGGAGGCCTGGCGAAGCGCAGCCTGAGTTCCGCCTGCTCCTGAGCTACTCAGGAGTAGCCCACTGGAGGCCCGCCTGCTCGTCATCACCATTTGCCGTACCGCACCAATCGTAACTCGTAGAGCATACATATACAGTTGCAACCGTCGAAAAAAAGAGCTCTTCCCGAACCATCATTGAATCAACGGCAATAGAACAACGTAAGGCGAGCTAGAGCCTTCAGGTGTCACTAAGGGGTGTGAAAAGGTCGCAGGTGGTCCCTGGTGATATCGAGTGTTGTTTGGATCGGCCATAACGAGCCCTGTTTATTTCTGATGGGGTTCCGATTCCCTAGCCGTCGTGACAGATTAACCCGCTCATATGCATGCAAGTGGGGAGGGGCCTTGGAGCGTCAACGAGTTTTACGAATGAATTTGTGTAGGTGTGTCACCATTGGCACGCAAAACCTTTGTGTATAGAAACGCGTTTATTGCGATATACGCTTGCTGAGGTCGATTTGATAGTTTTTTGAGGAGATGTCCCTTCTGCGGCGATTCTGCCGGCCTCTCACCCAGGCCATGGTTAGAGGGCCGAAGAAGAAAAAGGGAGGTACGTTGGAAGTGGCTGGTCCCAGGTTCGATCCCTTGTTGTGTCATCTTACGGGGCCGTTGGATGCCGGGTTTCCCAGAGAGAAATGTAGATGAAGTGCGGTTGATAGATTGCGAACCTTAACAGAAAAGCCTTCATTAGCCTTAACCAACTAAGGGCTAGTCTTCCCTAAAAGAGGGAAATCTAGTTGTGAGGTCGAAATGAGCCATTCGTGAGAATGAATATTCATTCGTTATTGTTGCTCAGTATTGTTGTTCTGGTAGTCGTCGAAATAGCAACAGTATCAGTTTCTCCAGTATTCAAAGGACACGTGCGTTTCTTCTTCTCTTTAAATTGTCTCGCGTGTTCGTTGTACAGTCTTGTGAATCGTCCACTTGCAGAGTTCTCCCTCCATTAGTTTTCACGCAGTATTAGCGTCGTGCGGAAAAACTCCATAAATTTTAGGAGACTCGCTCTCGTGCATTCTCTGAAACAAGAAGCGTGACAAGTAGCTCTACCTCGACCGTTATCAGGTGGATCGGCGGCGAGCGCTCAGGAGGCGGTGCCCGTAGACCCCGCGGAAAATCAACTTTTCAATATTTACACGACAAGGTAGGATGCATCGTAATGGAGACCGACTGATTGCGAACACAACACCCGAGTTTTGACATCCGGTATCCTCTACTTGTCATTCGCCACTTAACTTAGCTCCAGCGTACTCTGTTATAGGAGCAGGATGCTCAACCAACGTGCCGCGGGCAGTCCGCATTCTGAAAACGCAGGTCCGAAGATGAAAAGATTCTTGCCGATGAGCATTACCCGAAATGGCTGTGGGGACTGGAACAGCCAGGTCCGGGTTACGGCGAACTCAGTCTGATGTTCGTCCACGGCGTGAATATCGAGAACGCTACCATGTACCACTACCACAGGTGAATTCGTACGGCAGTCCTTGCTGTCAATTGCTGCAGCAGGTTCCTCCGAAAGCACAGGGTGCTGGTGATCAAACACAACAACATCCGACTAAAGAAGAAGTTCAAGAAGTCGTCCGATTGGCGTGTCATGACACCTTGAGAGCGGCGAGTTTCTGTTATTCGCGACCGGCCATTTGCGTTCAACAGCATCACAGTCGCCTATGATCGCAATCATATTTTGTTGATCGGAGTCCGGATGAAGGAACAGTAGCTGGGCGTTGAGGACCCTAGGAACCGGCGGTTCCAGTGCCACTTACGTGTGCTGTGACTCATCATATCGCACTATCTCTTCAAATTTCTGCCGTCTACTACGAGAGCTCTACACAGCCTCGTTTGAGAGTATACACCAATCAAATGCCTTGTTTCTTTCGGGAATTTATGGTGCGAAGCTAGTGCCTGCAAGCTGGATCGCCGACCACAGTCGATCCGTGGTGTCGAACTGGGCACCGTGACGGTATATCGCTCTGTAATGGACGGAGAAGTCTGAAGAGCATCGCAGGAGACTAAATTACCTCTTCAAGAGGCCCCAATAGCCGATGATACTAACTATGGCAACACAATCCCGGAGACAGACACAGAGATAAAAGTGACAGAAGTAAGTACTTGAGCCGAGAAGGTTGCCGGGAGTGTGAAGAATAAGCCTCAGGGGGACGCTTGTTGCTAAAAAATATCGAACGTCCGGTCTTTCAGGTCGATCCTTAAACGCATCCACATTCGAGCTACACTTGAGTCATTCGTGCACGACGCGAACCTTCTTCTTTGGCAGGCTTACGGCCAATAAATGCCACCCTCGTCGAAGATAGTTGAACGGTGTCGATTTGTACACAGAAAATTTATGGAGCTATCACACCAAAGGGGCCTCGCAATACAAGGCCGAAAAGAGGTGCAGAGACGCGCACCAGAGTGTGGGCGGATATCTTCAACGTCGTGATTGAGCCGTCGATTGATACTATAGGTAATCGATGCCAGTGACTCTGGTAACACAATCCCAAAGGCAATACAGATATCAGATAATAGTTGAGCTGCTGCTGACGAGTTGGCAGACAGGCCAACGACAATCCACAAAAGAATCCACGAAAGACTCTAAATGCAATCGATCCCTTGACGCATGCACATACAAGCTGCGCTTAACACTCTCGCGTGTTGTATTCTTCTTACTCATACGTGGAACACAAGGCCAAAGGGAGCTTGTGAGATGGATCTTATGAAAGGGCTATTGCCCAGACTACTCTGCACGCATAAACATAGATCGATGCCCGGGTTCTCCACCATCTGTTGTATTTTTCTTACTCATACGTGGAACACAAGGCCAAAGGGAGCTTGTGAGATGGATCTTATGAAAGAGCTATTGCCCAGGCTACTCTGCACGCATAAACATAGACGGAGCGTAACATCGCGCCCGCCAAATACTGTCTATCTGTGTACCTTGCACGCGCGGGCCCCACAGTCAAAGAGCTAAAGCAGCAAGGCCGAACGGAGTCGATTTACATATAGCGAACAATCGATATCTCGCAGCTAGAACACTGGCCAACAGGAGCAGGCAGATCCTCCTGCCACAAGAGTCACTCTTGAACGCACTTTTGAAGAGTGCGTTCGTCTATTAGTATCCCGAAAGGGAGACACCGTGTCCGCGACCCTCCTTACTTGTTGGGCCCGGCTGATCCTTACGCGCCGCCTGCTGGATCAACAGGCGACACGGAACGAGCTTTTTGATTGACTGTCAGACAGAGCAGGCTCGATTCTACTGAGTTTCAGTGTAAGCTCAATAAAACCACTTGCGCCTTGTCGCTGCAGAACGGACGCGGTCGCCGAAAACCAGTGTCTCCCTGCGCCGTGACCGATTTCTATACGGCTGGCGCGAGACTTCTTTCACGGGAGCTCTCTTGGCTTATCCAGCCTGAGCTCCCGAATCCACCAACCGACTCTCAGGATAGTCCAAGAGCGCTTTCGGTTGATGTTGTTATAATGTCTGCACTATAGTGACGACCGTTTTCACGGCGTCACCTGTCACGGACAGATAACACGTATCCAATACCATTCTGCGCCTTGCACCCGCGTGACATGAGTATACGTGCCAGCATCAGCTAGAGATCACATCATCACTTAACTCCCTTCATTGAGGGGAGCTCAAGGCTGTGTTGACTATTTTGTCGCTCTATCGCGACTCGAGATTCTCGAATAGCCTCATTGCACTGAGATGTCGTGCATGCCTCGTCGCAATTCCCTCTGTTTTTATCAGTTGTTTTGAACTAACCGCACTCACTGTGCTTCATGAAGTTCATCATCGCTATCTTTATGCTAATCTCGGTGTGCGAGAACCATTTGATGCACCCCATCTACTGCCGCAACGACAAGAACTGCCCCAAGGGAGCACCCAAATGTATCGATGCCAAGTGCACAACCAGCTGTAAGAGTGACAAAGATTGTCGTGATGCTATGGGCCTGATCTACCGTTGTAGGCTATATCCCGGTGGTTTGAGGTACTGCGAATAGCCTTCAGGCCTCCCTAAGGCCTCCATACGGTTCTCGAGACTCTTTTCTGTCATCACCCTTCATGCAGATCCTGGTGTATCATGTACTACGGCCAACCTGAACGGTATACCATTTCTGAGGCATTCTTTTCATGGTCTGCGAGCCCCGTGACGATGCACCAGGTGTCCTCATAACTTCTTGAACGTCGCACACGACTCCCGAGGTCTGTAAATTTTCTGCCCAGCTGCCGTGTGGTTGCTTCCGTAACGTCCTCTGCCCATTCGACTAGTGTCTCACACACTAACGTCTGTCGGACCTTCCGACGGAGGAGAAAAGCTTCTTCGTCGAGAGTCCTTACGAGGTGGCCGGTTAAATTTCAGCCGTTGCAAGAGATGTCTTCGGGCAAGCTCTCTTCCAGCTACTGGCTACTTTTTCTATTCTTTTCTTGAGTTCAAGAATCAATTGAGTTATTCACAGTGGCGGAAAGCGCGCCCGAAACACCAAACTCACTGAGGGAACGCGCAGCATCGTATATACACAATTCTTCTCTTGGTGGTTTCACTATTCAACTCGTAGATCTTCCGTCTGGAGTTAATATTTCACACGTTTGAGTATCATCCTTCCCAATGCTCGACCTAGCACAAGGGCAGTTGCCCATAACTCGTAACACAATACAGTTCGACTAGGAAGCGCTAGTCAAGACACGATATGCGTCGTTTCTTGCTGCCGATGCATGCCACATCGACTGTGTGCTCTTTCGAATTAGAATGACCTGCCGCTCGAGAACTTTTCATCAGCATTTCTAGTTTCCTGGCGCGGTGACAAATCTCGTCGGCCTCCTTTATTCGTTGTCTCTGCTTCGCGATGACTTCCGAGAGTGCTACATTTGCAGCTTCAACTTCGGCCAACCTCAACATCGCGTCCATCCGAGCGCTTACTGCACTATGGAGCTCAACGTCGAACACCATATCCCTGAACAGCATCAAATATGACCAACACACAGCCCTCAGAGTCTACTTTGAATCGACCCGTTCCTGAAGCGTCCCAATTTCGTCCTGCGATCTCAACTTATCCCTCAACCACTCATTCTCTTTCTCAGCCTGTGACAATGCCCACTCCAATCGAGCGCTTTGCTGCTTCGACTCGTTTGCTGATCTCTCCAGTATGCACAGATTACTCGCATTAGCCTCCACTCTGAACAAATGCCAGACAGTGTAACCCATCGCGAGGAGGTCCTCCTCAGGAGGAAGCCTACTGTCCTTCCAACTTTCAACCACAAAAGTCACGAGGCACTAGCGTTCTGATGATACAAATCCGTTTCCCAAACCGTGGAACGATGATTTATCGACAAACCGACTACCTTGCCCGTCGCGATGCCGTCTGGGTAGCGGTCTTCCAAGACCCGCGCTCGATTCGAAAGGTCAACAGCGGGAGACTCTTTCCTCAAATGGGAGGAATCTAATTGTTACTATGTCTTATGAGCCATTCCTAAGAATGAAAATTGACTCCCTGTTGTTGCTCGTTATTGTTACCCTGGTAGTCGTCGGAAGAGCAACAGCGGCAACAGTCAGAGTCTCCCCAGTATCCAAAGGACACACTCATTTCACCCTATATTCGCCTTCTGTTGCATCTGCGTCGTACAGTTTTATAAACCGTCAGCTTGCATACTTCTCTCTTCGGTAGTTTTCACGCGCACGGTTTTTCCGCCGACAATCAACTTTTCAACATTTACACGACGAGGTAGGCTACATCGTGTTGGAGACCGACTGATTGCTAACACAACACCCGAGTTTGGGCGTCTGGGCCAGACGGTCTGGCATCCTCTTCTTGTCATCCGCCACTTAACTTAGCTCCAGCG
This sequence comes from Perkinsus olseni, assembly GCA_013115135.1. Lineage (NCBI taxonomy): Eukaryota > Perkinsozoa > Perkinsida > Perkinsidae > Perkinsus > Perkinsus olseni. The sequence continues at coordinate 30,614 of JABANP010000027.1, read as the reverse complement.
TACTCTGTTATAGGAGCAGGATGCTTAACGATCGTGCATCTGGCAGTCCGCATTATGAAAACGCATGTCTGAAGATGAAAAGATTCTCACCGATGAGCATTACCCGAAATGGCTGTGGGGACTGGAACAGCCAGGTCCGGGTTACGGTGAACTCAGACTGATGTTCGTCCACGGCGTGAATATCGAGAACGCTACCACGTACCACTACCACAGGTGAATTCGTACGGCAGTCCTTGCTGTCAGTTGCTGCAGCAGGTTCCTCCGAAAGCACAGGGTGCTGGTGATCAAACACAACAACATCCGACTGAAGAAGAAGTTCAAAAAGTCATCCGACTGGCGTGTCATGACACCTTGAGAGCGAGTTTCTGTTACACGCGACCGACCATTTGTGTTGAACATCATCGCGGTTACCGTGACAAGTAGGGTTCCGATCAGTTTGTGAGAGAAATGCGATGATCGCATTTCTCATTGCGATCCATAATAACCATTGGAGTTGCGTTTACTCTAGTTGTCGGTCGACAACTACATCTAACGAACGCAGCAGGCGCACAAACTATCCCATCCTGATGCCGGAAGTTAGTGACAAGATATAACAATGCAGGGCAGTTCTGTCTTGTAATTGGAATGATTAGATTTCGGATCTCTTTTACGAGTATCAATTGCACTCCAATTATTGGAGGGCAAGTATGGTGTCAGCAACCGCGGTAAATCCAAGTCCAACAGCGTATATTGAAGTTGTGGCCGTTGAAAAGCTCGTAGTTGGATATCTGCCTCAAGCGACTGATCCACCTGGCGTTGTGCTGGTATTAGGTTTGAGTCAAGCCGTTTGGCCTTGCCGCTTACTGTAAACGGCAAGTAACGGCGTGTAAACGGTTTACACGAGCTACGCTTGAGCCATCAGCGGTGTTATAGGCTGTAGTTAGGCCTTGCGTCCATTTAGGCTAAGTTCACTCTGAGTGCACTGTGCACCAGTGTGAGCCTAGCTTCCTCACTTACCATTCGGCGTGAGAGGCTGAGAATGGCTATCTTTACACCATTGATTCTAGTTGCGCTGTCTCGCCATTAGCTATGCTACGTGGGCGCCTGAAAACACCCCTACGCCATCTCTGAATGCCGGCGTGTTTCGCATTGACTCACACCAGTGTCAAAGCCATGCTCGAATAGCGTAGACAATGCTCCCCGAAACCTCAGTTCATGCGTGGTGGGCGATGTGGGCTCGCGAAACTGATCGGTTAGTCGGCGTGACCCACGCGTCACCGCAGGGAAGCAGCACGACACCGAAAAATGCCGATTGACGGATCAACACCGTAACATGTGGAAACGCTGATCTACCTTACGCTAGTTACTAGCTATTTGAGGCACTCTGTCCCGATGCCGTTGGGCGGGAGCCGTATTTGTGAGAGAGACGTCCCCTCATAGGAGGCTTTCCACGGCAACAAAGGCAAACCTTCATCTTAGCACGAACAGTGCAGTGAGCACTGTGCTGCACAGTGCACAGTCTGTGCAGCGGATTGCCAGTGGCAATTTGCCACTCGTGAGGCATCTCAAAGCAGCCGAGAGCCGCGTCAAACGGCTTGCCCCAGACAGGGCCGGCGGCTCAGGTGCCAGAACTGTGACAGCCACCGCGAGTTGGTGGGCAAGCGAACCACCGTGCCTGAGCTGGAGGCATGAGATCGCGACTGGTTTTCCCAGGACCTACCAGGTCAAAGCACTCTCCCCGCGACCTAGGTCACCCGGTTGTGGCCCACAACTTGTGGGTGGGTGGGTTTAAAATTTCTCACGCTTTAAGTGAGGAACCACAATTCGAAGGCTGAAAAGGTGGTGTCAGTTGCTTAGCTTGCTGTAGGGTCCCAACGGTCTTTCCCACAGCTTGTGTCGTCTTCCGGACACCAGAGGGAGGGCGTCCCCTCGCTCTTGGTTTTACCCACGTCGAACCCTGCGGGTTTAACTCAGAAGAATAGCTGCCAGTCAAGGCAATATGCCCGCCAGGATATCTCTGCAGACACTGTCTGCCAGACAGCCGTAGGCGAAATAAAAAATCGGTCTATTCTACATCCCGGCTCCATTAGACGAAAAGGCAAAAACAGAGTTATTGTGACTGTCACATTGTGACAGGTGAACTCTTTAGAAACTTCGGAGGAGACTGCTAATTCTACCTGTGGTCATGAGAATATTTCTTTCGAGGACCTCGAGTTCAGAGTCACCTCGGACGACCTAGATTCCGCGGTGTTCTTCCTGAGTAACTGAATATTTTCCGACTTCCGGGATATGGAGATCACGGCAGCGGAAGAACCTTGTGAAGATGCGGCTATGGCGATCGCCGCGGTTGCTGCTGAGGGCCTTCTCGAGAAAGAATAATTTCGAGCAGACAGAAAAGAAGACCACCAATTCTCCTGGCTCCGTACGGCTGTGCAAATTCTTTGAGAGAACTTGATGGGGATGGACCGGTTAGGGGGGTGTGTAGAGTGATTTCAGGACTGATATCTCTCTTGAAAAGTAATCATCACTCTACATCTTACCATCTGGAGAATATTAGCTGCAAACTGATGAGTGCTCTTGGGAGTCGGAGCAAATATCGCACCTGTCTCAGAAGAAACTTCAGCAGGCCTTGCTCATTACGTGAGCAGTAAAGCTTGTAGTGCCAGGAACTCCTCTATTTCCTGTGGTCCACTCCAACAGAACAGAACCGTGACAAGTCTGGGAGACTCAGTGAACAGATCTATATCTGTTTGTCTCCTAACATCAGGTCCCGGAGTGTATCGCTATCAAGGAGCGAGATGCCTCATCTCGGACCTGAAATGTTTGATAGCCGGAGCAAGCCTAGACGCAATGAGCTCCAGCTTACTTCGAGCTGAACGTCAGGCTCGCGAAAACGTGCCGTATAGACAATTTCTGACAGACACTGCATCGTGTGGTAAGGAAGCTAGGCTCACGCCGCCAGCCTGGCGGCGGGCGGCTTGATGATCAAGTCTTGATCTGCAGAAAGCGCTTGGTACTTTCTGCCTTCCTGATGAGCTTGCCTTGCTGGGTGGATGGGCCAAAAAAAGAAGGGAGGAGATGCAGAGGAAGCATGAGGAAGAGGTGCCAGCATTGCAAGCCAACGCCAATTATTTCTTCCGGCTCGACGGCAGCGTCGCCCGCTCAAGTAGCAGTAAGAGTAGCACAGGTAATACTATGGGACAAATCTGGTTGCGAGTCAAAGGGGAGTCCATCTAGGTGATTACAGCTCGGCAATCGATGGGACGCTTGGAGAAGCCACCGAAGATAATGAGGATGAAGAATCTGAGAGGCCAGAGGAGTCTGATATCGAAGAGTCATGCTTATGCTCGAAGAATGCAGAGGCCGAAGGAGAGTGCCCGGGTCGCTCCCGTTCCCTAGCGACCTATTTCAAGGCTTCAAGGCTTCAATTCGATGCCGTGACGCGTACTGCTACTTGCAAGGCCTGTTCCAAGTATAAGCTGGGGAATGCCTTGGCTCTAGTGGTGACCTCTTTCCGACACGTCACCGGGACTAAGGGGACTTTCGCCGCCCATAATAGGTCTGTGGAACATCGAACGGCAATGGAGAGGTTGATATTCGAAGAGAAGCGAGGAGATATTTTGCATCAGTTGAGCAGTCAGAGTCACGCTGCCTCCAAGCGCGGCAGGAGCGCTCTTCTCTGCATCCCCGACGTTGTGAGAACGTCTCTCCGACAAAACTTGCCATTGAGAGGCCACGATCACTCTGAGGGGAACGCACAGCAGATTCTCGAGCTCCTTAAGACTCTTGAGTTAACAGGCACAATGATGATGTATGTTGGTGGCTGGGCCGGAGTCATTGTACTAAGTTCACTTCCGCGGATGTCCTGGCTGAGATGGTTCGCCTGATGATCAGGCCCCGATTGGACTGGCTACTATCATAGTAGTACTATGCGCGCGATAGCCCAAGCCTTGCATAATCGCAGGTATTCGTTCATCATAGATGAAACTTCTGATTGTGGAGGACGCGAACAAGTAGTACTGGACCAGTACCACTGGTTGTGCGTAGCGTTTTCCCAAAAACGATGACGCCGAAAGAAGTATTCATCGGATGGTACGCTAATGAGATGCAAGATGCAGAATCTCCGACGGCCATGCCATGGCCGCCATGGCTAAGGATAGTCTGATACAATATGGTCTACCCATCGAGGTCCTCGATTCGAGGACTGCTGTGGTATTGCTACCGATGGAGCGCAAAGCATGCTAGGCATCAACTAAGGGCTTGAAACCCGGTTCAAAAAGATGAATCCTTCCATATTGCATAGTGCTGGTCATGCCCTGAATGCTTCAGGCTGAATCTGGCGACGCGTCAAGCGGTGGAGAGTATGGCCCCTTGTCAGACAGCTATGCAGATAGAGGGAAGGATAGGAAGACATATCAAGAGCTCACCGGAACGCTTGGCTGATTGGAAAGCCTTCACCTAGAGGACTGGCGAAGTAGCTGAGGTCCTCAGCCTGAGGATCTACCAAGCAACTTCGACGAGTCCACCGATTACGATGACCCAGTTTCTTCTGATGGAAGAACGCTGGAAAGAGAAGGCTGAAGTGGATCGGGTTCACCAAGGAGGCAGAAGGTCAACGTTGAAACTCCTGTCGGAAACCCGTTGGCTGTGCAACGGCTGGGCGGCCCTGCCAGGGCCACTCATGCGGCCCTGGTCAACTATGAATCTCTCCTGGATTACTTCGGCGAACGGTCTTCCGACGTTGGCAAGCCGAGCTCAGCTGAGGACAAGTCGCGGACTCGGGAGTTCTTAAACTCCCTTGACCACTTCCAGAATTATCATGCTCTCCGTGTCCTCGAGGACATCTATGACCGGGTACTTCCGGTGCACACGGTGGTGCAGGCGCCTGGCCTTCTAGTGAGCACTGTGAGGTAGTACCTCACATGTACCTCAGAGGCACATGGTATCGGGACTCAGGCGAGCGCTCCATGAGTACTCCCAAGACTGGGAATCTCTCACTGCATTCTACGAACAAGTGAAGGCCGACGCCCGGAGGTTGAACATAGAAGCACCAGAGCTGCAGAGGGCGGCAAGGCGAGGACTCAGAACTTCGGCTCTGACAGATGAACAGATCGACAATCTCCTCATAGTCCAACACGTTGGCCGTATCCACCGCGGCTTGCTGCTCCAGCTCTGCGACCTCATTAATGAGAAGTATGATGTCCATGATCTGGGAATGGACCATTCCCAATGGTATCGCAGATCGAGGAGGCTATTCTGACCTCGGCACCTGTGAGCGATAGGCAGCTCACCATGAGCTGAAAAGTCTCTATCCGGACTTCAATTGGGAGTCTTTCTCTCAAGAGAGAGCGGTCGTGTGGGCATGGTTGACACTGTCAGGTCAAGGCCGTTGCAGTGGTGACAACATCTCTCCCGATGACGCCTTGGATGCCCAGGGCATCATGCCCTCAATAGCGATGTTGGCAACCTCTTACGGTAAGAGTCTTACCACAGTATCGCGATATGATGACTAGATTTCTTGTCTTACCCTCGACCACCTGCTCTGGTGAAAGGGCATTCAGCGCCCTTGTGAGAATCAAGACCAAGCTCAGAAGTACTCTGCAGCAGCCGCACTTGAACTCTTATGCTATTTGCGGCCTGAACCGACGCTTCTGTGATGCTCTGGACCTCAATTCAGTCGCTAACGACTTCATTCGCGCAAGAAGTAGTCGGAGTACTCACTGTATCCTTAGCAATATCCAATAGCATCCTTCTTTCTCAAGCCTAGTCGTCAGCCAGAGTGCTTCTGTGTGCGCCTGGCGTAGTGAGTGAGCTAAACATCGTATTGTGTAGCTTCCTTGTACACCTTCTGATGCCTAAGGGTCTTTGCAAAAACCACATTTCAAGAAGTACGTTGGTTGGGTTGAGAACAGTGAACGCTGTCAAGGAGCTTCATTTGGCCAGATGATCAGTACGGAGCCTGAAGGCCCCTCGTGCGCATATACATCAGATGATATATGCAGGTTCTGACCGATGATGACTAATGGCATATCATCCACTACTTTGGAAGCACTACTTTTTCGGTGAAAGTTTCTCGGCGGCCCCCAAAAAATTCAGAGGAGATCAACGGGAGCACTGAGCGGCCCGCGCACAGATCAGCCGCGCGGCCCGTCTAGGGCCTCGCCAAAATTACGACGCCTATGTCGATTATCAAGTCCTGGATTGATTGTCGGACGAAATAGAATCGCTTATAGGTGTCAGAATTTGCTTATCGGATACAATTCCGCTTTCTCTCTGCATAACGGGCGCAATCGCCGGAAACCTGTGTCTCCCCGCGCCATGATAGATTTGTATACGGCTCGCGCGTAAGCTCCTCCACGGAACCTTTGTTGGATCATCCAGCCAGAGCTCCCGAATCCACCAACCGCCTCTCAGGATACTCGAAGAGTGTCTACGGTTGATGTTGTGACCATGTCTGCACTATAGTCACGGCACGGCTTCACCTGTCCGGGACAAGCTGTCCCGGACTGACAACCAGTATCTGACATCATCTTGTGCTTTGCACTCGCGTGCATGAGTATATGTGCTAGCCAACGCTAGTGATCATATCATCGCTTAACTCTCTTCATTGAGGGGCCCTCAAGGCTGTACTGACAATTTTTGCGCCCTATCGCGACTCGAGATTCTCGGACAGCCGCCCTGCACTGGGATATAGTGCATGCCTTGTCGCAATTCCCTCTGTTTTTATCAGTTGTCTTGAATCAACCACACTCGCGCCCTTGAGTGGTGCCACCACAAGCCCGCTTACCTGCAACTACCGCGCCCGGCCCGTCAAGTAGCAAAGCAAGAACTGTGCTTCATGAAGCTCGTCATTACTATCTTATTGCTCATTTTGGTTATATCATTCGGAGGCCCCATCTACTGCAACAGCGACAAGAATTGCCCCAAGGCAGTACCCAAATGTCTAAAGGGTCAGTGTACACACAAGTGTGCTTCTGATACTGAGTGTCTTGATATCGGTCAGACCTATCGTTGTAACAAACAAGACCACTATTGCGAGTAGTACTCAGACTTCTCCTAGGCCCCCATACGGTTCTTGAGGCTCTACTCTGTCATCACCCTTCGGGCGTAGCCTGGTGTATCACCTATCATAGTACATCAGCCTGATAGTATATCACTTCCGAGGTCTTTTTTCGTGGTCTGTGAGCCCCTGAATGATGCAGCCGCTATCTTTATTCCTTCTTGTTGAACACCGCAATCATTGCGGCGCAATGCGACACCGAGGTCTGTTGCTTTTCTGCCCGGCTTCCGTGTGGTAGCTTCCGTAACTTCCTTCGCTCATTCGACTAGTGCTTGGAACACTGTGTTTCGGACACTAACGTATGCCGGAGCTTCCGACGGGGAAGAAGATATTCTCCATCGGATTTCGTTACGAGCTGGTATGTTGAATTTCAACCATTGTAAGAGATGTCTTCGGGCAAGTCCTTTTCGGCCAGGGGCAACTTCTTCGACTCTTTTCTTGACTTCAAGAAGCAATTGAGTTATTCACGGCGGTGGATCTCCAGCTAGCGATAGAACAAAGCGCGCCTGAACACCCAACTCATTGAAAAAATAAGCAACATTATATCTCAGATATAATGACGCGTGAAGAGAAAAATTGTGCAGATATAATATCTGCACAATTTTTCTCTTCACGCGTCATCACCGTCGTGCGAAAAAACTTCTTGGAAGGTCGTTCTCGTGCAGGGACAATGCATTCCCTCAAACGATGAGTGTCACTAGTTCTCCTACTTGAGCTGTTATCAGGTGGATCGGCGGCGAGCGCTCACTGAGCGCTCCTGAGCGCTGCTCAGGAGGCGGCGCCCGTAGACCCCGCGGACAATCAACTTTTCAACATTTACACGACGAGGTAGGCTACATCGTGTTGGAGACCGACTGATTGCTAACACAACACCCGAGTTTGGACGTCTGGCATCCTCTTCTTGTCATCCGCCACTTAACTTAGCTCCAGCGAACTCTGTTATCGGAGCAGGACGCTTAACGATCGTGCATCTGGCAGTCCGCATTCTGAAAACGCAGGTCTGAAGATGAAAAGATTCTCACCGATGAGCATTACCCGAAATGGCTGTGGGGACTGGAACAGCCAGGTCCGGGTTACGGCGAACTCAGTCTGATGTTCGTCCACGGCGTGAATATCGGGAACGCTACCATGTACCACTACCACAGGTGAATTCGTACGGCAGTTCCTGCTGTCAATTGCTGCAGCAGGTTCCTCCGAAAGCACAGCGTGCTGGTGGGCAAACACAACAACATCCGACTAAAGAAGAAGTACAAGAAGTCGTCCGACTGGCGTGTCATGACACCTTGAGAGCGGCGAGTTTCTGTTATACTCGAACAACCTTTGCGTTCAACGTCATCACAGTCGCCTATGATCGCAATCATATTCTGTTGATCGGAGTCCGGATGAAGGGACAGTAACTGGGCGTTGAGGACGCTAGGAACCGCCGGTTTCAGTGTCACTTACCTGAGCTGCCACTAATCATATGATATGATATGATGTGACATATCGCACTCTTCAAGTTTCTGCCGTCTACTACGAGAGCTCTACACAGCCTCGTTTGAGAGTATACACCAATCAAATGCCTTGTTTATTTCGGGAATTCACGGTGCGAAGCTAGTACTCGTAAGCCGGATCGCCGACCACAGTTGATCCGTGGTGTCGAACTGGGCACCTTGACGGTATATCGCTCTGGAATGGACGGAGAAGTGAAGAGCATCGCAGGAGACTAAATTACCTCTTCAAGAGGCCCCAATAGCCGATGATACTAACTATGGCAACACAATCCCGGAGACAGACACATAAATAAAAGTGACAGAAGTAAGTACTTGAGCCGAGAAGGTTGCCGGGAGTGTGAAGAATAAGCCTCAGGGGGCTCTTGTTGCTGGAAAAATATCGAACGTCCGGTCTCTCAGATGGTTCCTTCATCGCATCCACATTCGAGCTACACTCGAGCCATTAGTGCACGACGCGGACCTTCCCATTTGGCAGGCTTACGGCCAATAAATGCCACCCTCGTCGAGGATAGTTTGCTGAACAGAGTCGATTTACACACAGACAAGTTATGGTGCTATCACACCAAGTTGGGGCCTCGCAATACAAGGCCGAAAGGAGTGCAGAGACTCGCACCAGCGTGCGTTCGGCGAACGCCGTTCGCGTACTGGTATCCCGTAAGAGAGACACCGTCTCCGCGACCCTCCGTACTTGTTGGGCCCCGCTGATCCTTACGCGCCGCCTGCTGGATCAACACGCGACACGGAACGAGCTTTTTCAATTGATTGTCAGACAGAGCAGGCTCGATTTTGCTTGGTTTCAGCGTAAGCTCATTAAATGCACTTGCGCCGTATCGCTGCAGAACGGACGCGGTCGCCGAAAACCAGTGTCTCCCTGCGCCATGACCGATTTCTATACGGCTGGCGCGAGACTTCTTTCACGGGAGCTTTCTTGCCTTACCCAGCCTGAGCTCCCGAATCCACCAACCGACTCTCAGGATAATCCAAGAGCGCTTTCGGTTGATGTTGTTATAATGTCTGCACTATAGTGACGACCATTCTCACAGCTTCACCTGTCCCGGACTGATAACACGTATCATTCTGCGCCTTCCACCCGTGTGTATGAGTATACGTGGCAGCCTCAGCTAGAGATCACATCATCACTGAACTCTCTTCATTGAGGGGCCTCATTGCATGCATACCTCATCGCAATTCCCTCTGTTTTTATCAGTTGTTTTCGAACTAACCGCACTCACTGTGCTTCATGAAGCTCATCATTGCTATCTTTATGCTAATCTCGGTCAGCGAGAGCCTTCTCCTTCACCCCGTCTACTGCCGCACACAGAAGAACTGCCCCAAGGGAATGCCCCTATGTATCGCTGGTCAGTGTACGCACAGCTGCAAGACTGACGCTGAATGTCATGATCTGGGTAAGACCTATCAATGTCACCGACTTCAAAGGTTCTGCGAGTAGCCTTGAGGCCTCCACTACTAGGGGCCCTAGGCCTCCATACGGTTCTCGAGACTCTTTTCGGTCATCACCCTTCATGCAGATCCTGGTGTATCACGTACCATGGCCAACCTGGACGGTATACCATTTCTGAGGAATTCTTTTCATGGTCTACTTTTCTCACACACTAACGTCTGTCGGACCTTCCGACGGAGAAGAAAAGCTTCTTTGTCGAGAGTCCTTACGAGGTGGCCGGTTAAATTTCAGCCGTTGCAAGAGATGTCTTCGGGCAAGCTCTCTTCAGCTACTGGCTACTTTTTCTATTCTTTTCTTGAGTTCAAGAATCAATTAAGTTATTCACAGTGGCGGAAAGCGCGCCCGAAACACCAAACTCACTAAGGGAACACGCAACATCGTATATACACGATTCCTCTCTTGGTGGTTTCACTATTCAACTCGTAGATCTTCCGTCTGGAGTTGATATTCCCCACGTTTGAGTATCATCCTTCCCATTGCTCGACCTACCAGTGGTAGGCTACCACCGCTACCAAGGGTCGTTGCCTCTAACTCGTAACACAATACAGTTCGACTAGGAAGCGCTAGTCAAGACACGATATGCGTCGTTTTTTACTGACGATGCATGCCACATCGACTGTGTGCTCTTTGGAATTAGAGAGCCCTTTCCTCTAAGAGAGATTTTCGCAGCGAGATGTCCTCCCGCCGCCGCCATGAGTTGCAACACAACATAGTGCAATCTGAAAGTGCTACTCAAGAGGCGATATGCGTCGTTTTTTACTGCCGATGCATGCCATATCGACCTTGTATTCATTCGAATTAGACACACCCTTCCTCAAGAAACTCTTCTTCATCAACATCTCCAATTCCTCGGCACGGTGAAGTATCTCATCTCCTCTCGCAGCACTTGCCTTCTCGACGACTCCGAAGAATCGATCAAATTTCGGTATCGTGGCTAACTATACGAGTTTACATCGCTGGATCGGCCCACGAGAGTGGCAGTAACTTCAAACCTCCTCATGCAACTCCCTGATAGAGTGAGTACCTTCCAACTCGGCCACGAGACTGCACGCAACTCTCGACACCCGATACCCGAGCCCTTCCGGTGCGGAGTTCTGGTGGTGTGTGGTTCACACTATTGGAAAATGTATCATGCCGTAGTCCATCAGGGTGACTGAAGTGGAAAGAAAGTACTCTGAATTTCCGCCGATTGAAAGCTTGCCAAAAAGTGGGAAGAATGAGACAAAGGAGGGCCATATGCCGACAGCTGAGATGGTCGCGATGATCCCTTCATATCCTAATGATCCCGTCGTAATCGTACGCCAGTAGTCGGTTGGGGAACTCAACTCGGGACCTGCCAACGTCTGCGGATCCCAATCTGAGCGTCGATTTATGAGACGATCGTGCTTGCAAGTCGGTATCGAGGGGACAGTGACTGACAATGTGACTGACTGAGAATGAGTCCTTGACTGAGCCAATAAACTAGTGCTAGCCAGAGTTGAACTCGCGTGTATAGCGGCGCCTCACATTCGCCGACTGTTTCGTAATCAAACGCTTGACTTTGTCGCGCGTTTCCAAAGTGCACGCGCGTAGCCAAAATGCATGCGTGTTGCAAACGTGCGCGCGTTTTGAGTGCTCATGCCCCTAGAAGCTTGACGTTGCGTTTTCACATGTGGGAAGTGCAACACTGCAACTGTTCGGCCCCCCGCTGCATGGCTGCGTTCGTCGTCATATGTTGCACTAGCTCAGACATACATGCGCAACTGTTGCACAACCACGAGTTGCGAAAGTTAAATCACCCGCTAAGATCTCGTCTCTGCCGGATGGCCGACTAAAGAGAATGCACAGAGCCCCGAAGGAACATCTCACTGGGCATACTACATGTAATTCTATATCATTTTCTATGTTCTTTCGAACCATTAGTGATTTTTTCACCTGCTACCTATCGTGGCACCGAAAGTCCTGATGATAGAGTGTTCACTATCCCGCCTAACTTGATTGATTTCGACCCCAACGGCATGTCAATAGTAAGTCACGGCTAGCCCAGACACATCACGAGTATGAGTATATTTGCTCACAGGACAGATCTTCCTGGGGAGTGGGGTTTGCTCTCCCCGTGCTCCTCAGAGTCATGACACCGGCGAACTTAATGTCTCGCCGGTGGGCAGATGTCGTTCTAGACCAACGCCTAGGCAAGAAGGCGTATAGTCATAATCATCCGGAAGACTTTGACTCGAAAGATTCGAAGCCACTGCCCACCTTTGCTCAAGGAACGCCGTTAAGATTTCGAGTACCGCACTTCTTTTCCGAAACTATCTTCCCATCTACACTCCCGGAGAAAAAAGGGGGACAAGTGGCCCGTCACCGCGTGCGCAGGAGGTAACACGCGTGCCCTCGATCAGGGGATCGATAATCGCCCCAGAGCTACTTTGCTCATTACAGCGTTGTTCTCACGTTAACGTGTGGCCCTGAACCAGTGCCATAAGTAGAATTGATTAGTCGGACTCAAATTGCGATCCGAGGGGCTTCAGGATAATTGCCGAACACTTTGGAACGATACTGACCACCGGTATTGGGAGAGCCTTCGGTTTCTAGTTGTCTTAGACTACTATTGGCACTCGCCTCATCAATACTACCGCAGTTAGCCCACTAAGCAGCTCTTCAAATGCCGTCATTCATGAAGCTCATAATGTCTATCTTTGTGCTATTCGTGGTGAGATCATACGGTGACGTCCACTACTGCTGGGGCCACGCGGATTGCCCCGGTAACGTGCCCGCATGTCTCGGAGGAGAGTGTGTCCACAAGTGTAATGTTGACGCTGACTGTAAAGACATCAGCCAGGACCATTTTTGTAACCCCTACGACCGCTACTGCGAGTCGTACTACTAGTTGTAACACCTCCTTGCGGCTCCTGAGTCTATTTGTTCTGCGATGTGGTTTCAGAGTGGTCGCCACTCAGTGGTGTGTCAGTTGCGAAGTCGGCAACTTTTGCAATCACAGCTGCCGGTCAGCGGCTGCTGTGGTGCTATTGCCCTCATTGCTGTGAGGTTTCTGCCTAGAGCACTGTACAGTGTAACTCCGTGTGGCTATGTATCGATCGCCAAGTTCATCTGGCTTTACATAAGTATTCTGTAATCAAGTACAGTTTTGCCTCTGGGCTTTTACCAGTGGCACCAGCAGCAGTGGCCCTGTAACTTTGTAATGTTCATTTCAACTCAATAGTGTCTCAGACACTACCCTGCGTCGGACCTCCCGACTCGGAAGGGTTTTTCAATAAAGGGTTTATATCAGTTGAGAAGTTGAAAGAAGCTGAGAGGGGTGTCTTCATGAAAGCTCTCCCAAACAAGTGGCGAACTTTTCAGCTCATTTTCAGACACCTAGAATGAGTCGAGTTACTCATAGTAGGGGATCTGCAGCCAGCAGTAGCATCCTGTGAATCCCCTAGTGACTAGCTAAGGGCACGGCTGAATGTTGCTGGGTGAGCGAATGATGCTATCAGGATATATCTAATGCCTAACCTCGAAGCGAGAAACCAACCATTAAGGGAAGGGTTCTCGACACGGGGTGCTCGACTACATCGATTGAGTTGGATGAAGCTTTTCAAGGCATTCTCTTGATGCTTGATGGTTCTCTTGATGCTATTATGTCCAGTGTGGTGTTAACTCGATTGTTAGATTCCAGCCGTTAAACGTTCCCCAAAATTTTCAAAACACAACCACTGGTGTTGTGGACAGAAAGGAACGGTTAGACAGACGACGGTTTAAAGGGAGGAACCCTTCACAGAGGAATGGTAAACCTGGAACCCGTGCGTGGCTGAAATGAAGTCGCAGTCTTAGACTAAACTCTCATTAGCCGCGCTGGGATCAAGACGGCTGGGACATCGCAAGCTTTTGCAGCAAAATCTCAGCCCTTCCGGGAGGGTCGGGATGGGTAAAATTTTGCAGTTTGTCGTTAATTATTTATCGTGCTTTGCACTCCTTCCTAGTTTGGGACACTTTTGTGTCCTAGCGTGGGCAGCCGATTCTCTGCGGTCTGTCTGCATTATGTGTTTCTACGCGTCCATATCGCGACCTTCCTTCGAGATCCGTCAGGCGGACTCCGCCTCTCGAATTGGCCTGAAACTACTCACGCGCAGGTCCTGAACCGCTCGTGCGCAGTCAGAGCCTCCCACGTCTTAGAATCACGAGCGAAGTACCAGACTACCAGTACCAGTCCGACCAGGACTTCACACGTTTCCTTCTGGTTCACTCAACGACCGATCGACAAAGATTTCCGATACGCCCTCCTTCCTGTCTCCCAGAAGGAAGGGAGACATGATGACGATGATCACCGCATGACTCTCGAAACCTACTCGGAATCAATATGCTCCTCGAACGTTGTGGCATCGCCCACAACATGTTGAAGTTACTTGTCAAGATACGATATGCGTCGTATATAACTGCCGATGATTGCCATATCGACTGCGTATTGCCTCGAATTAGAGAGCCCTTCCCTCACAGAACTCTTCTTCATCAACACTTCTAATCAAACTCCAGAACTACGCTTGAGCCACCACCGCACGGCGTAAACCGTCTCCTTCGACAAGTACGGCCAGTAAAGACCAGCCTTGTCGGGATCAAGGAGCAGACCACAGATCCGAGTCGACTCGACTCGGCTCAGTCGACTCAGTCGAGACAACGTTTCGTACGTGAGCGACTTTCGAACCCATCCCATCGTGAACTACTCCCTCAATCCGCGTACTCGCGTCCCGTAAGGGAGACAATGTCTCCGCGAGAGCCTCCATGCCTGTCCAGGCGCGGCGCAATGAACTAGTCCGGGATGGATCGTCAGCAGGAGCAGGGTCGATTCTGCTTGGTTTCGGCATATGCTTATTGCATGCACTTGCGCCCTCTCTCTGCGGGCCCTGCAGGGCGGACGCCATCGCCGAGAACCAGTGTCTCCCTGTGCCGTGATCGATTTCCGTACGGCTGGGGCGAGAGTCTATCCAGCAGAGCTCCCGAATCCAGCAACCGATCCTTGGACTCAGGATGATCGCAGAGGATTTTCGGTTGATGCCGAGATCATGTCTGCACTCTGGTGGCCACAACATCCCCGGCCTCCCCTGTTCCGAACATCAACATCTAGTATCACTCTGCGCCACTCACTCGCGTGCATGAGTATACGTGCTGCCCTACGCTACAGATCACATCATCGCTTTCCTCCCTCGAGGCTATGAACTATAGTGACAAGATAGTGTACGCCATGTAACAGCTACAGCCTGGTTCAGCACTACTCAGCTGTTAGCTTTTGTTACTGCGTATTATTAGTCTCAGATAACCATCTGACCTCATCATGTGCCTTACACTCGCGTGCAGGAGTGTACGTGCTACACTTAGCTTAGCTTAGTAAGCTATAGATCACATTATTGCGTAGCTCCCATCCAGTCCAATTTCACCTTTATCTGAGCCCCGTCTCAAATAACCGCACTGTACTGAGATATAGTGCATCTATGCTGACTATTTTTCGCGCCCTCTTTCGACTCGAGATTTTCTAATAGCCGCACTGCGCCGAGATGAATTGCATGCCCTGCCGTAATTCCCTCTGTTTTCATCACTTGTCTTGAATCAACCACCCTTGCGGCCTCGAGCCCGCTTAGTTGTAACCACCGACCCCGATCCGTCAAGTAACGAAGCAAGAACTCTGTGCTTCATGAATCTCGTCATCGCAGCGATGACATCGCTATCTTTATGCTAACATTGGTGATGCTATTCGGGCGTCCCATCTACTGCAACAGCGACAAGAACTGCCCCAAGCAGTTTCCGAAATACCTCGAAGGTCAATGCACACGCACGTGTGCTAGTGACGCTGACTGTGAGGCTATGGGTCCGACCTATCATTGCAACAGGGAAGACCACTACGCGAGTATTCTTCAGACCTCCCGAAGGTGCGCCTTCTATCATCATGATAGTGTCATGGTACGTCAGCCTAAACGGTGGATCACTTCTGCCTCAGAAGTTCTGAGGTATTCCTTTCATTGTCTGTGAGCCCCGTGATGATGCAGCCGTTGTCTTCTATACCTTGTAGAATACCAAATATGTCACTGCGAAGTCTGTAGCTTTTTTACCCAGATGTTGGTCCGCAAGTCGTTACGATCGTAAGCATATGTAGATCGGTGATGCGATGAGTCACAATAGATCCTTATGCCGCTGCTGAGCCGATTCTGCCTTTTGTTGTACCAGATGATATGTGCTAAACGGCCCGTTGGTCGATTGCGTATAGCGTTC
This sequence comes from Perkinsus olseni, assembly GCA_013115135.1. NCBI lineage: Eukaryota > Perkinsozoa > Perkinsida > Perkinsidae > Perkinsus > Perkinsus olseni. Next base: position 14,377 of record JABANP010000027.1, on the reverse strand, counting down.
TCGCGACAGAAGTGACAGGCTCCTTCTAGATTGCTCTGCCCTGTTCTGTCCAGTGACGGGGAGCTACGTAACATGAGGAGCTGGTAGGCTGGAAGAGATGTCTTCAGACAAGTTTTGTTTTGCCAGAGGCAACTTCTTTTACTCTTTCTTGACTTCAAGAATCAATTGAGTTATGCACAGTGGTGGATATGCAGCTGCGCGGAGTCGTCGGGGTCCGATGTTACTCATCTCATCCGGTATAATTTCATCCATCACTCAACTTATCCACTCTTATCTCGTCCCCGGCCATTCCATCCAGTGCAATTTCATCCGGCTCATTTCATCCATCAAAGAGCGCCCAGAAATGCAAATTCTCATTTCACCCAGTTCTATTTCATCCAGTATTTTTTCGCCCAGGTGTTTTTTCATCCACCGATTTTTTTCACATGCCATCGCGAGGCCGCTTCGCGATGGCACGTGAAAAATTCGCCGGCGGCTTCGCCACCGGCCTCGAACCTGTCGGGGTGTTCAGAAAAATCAGCCGGAATCAATTCCAGAAAGTATTCTTAGGATCGAACCTCAGAATTGATTCTCGAATCGTGTTCAGAGGATTCCGTTCTCAAATATCTCGGAATGCGTTCCAGAATCGATTCCGAAACGTGTTCAACGGATCGCATTCTCAGAACGCATTCTTAGAATGGATTCCGGAAACGTTTCATGCGCAGCGTCTGCTAGCCCACGAGCACCTAGCCCCCTGACAGGCGTCGCCGCTGAAATTCGGTCGAACGGCCTAGCGGTAAAGCGCTCAGTCCACATCCACAAGACCCCGAGTTCGATCCTTGGGTCATTTCTTGCTCGTTATTAAGGACAGTTTCAATCTGAGCTCGATCCTTGGGCAGGGCGGATCATGAAGTCGGGGAGAACTTTCACGCGCCACGAATAGCTACGCGCCGTAAAATATTCGCTCAGAAAACGATTTTGTCATACCCAAATCTCGCATTCTGTGAAATTCCCAGTGACGTAGAGGATGGGACGGATAGATGTAGCTGACTGGCCAAGGTAGCTAGGGCAATGCGAATTGCGTTGCCCCCAGCAGAACGTGAGTACCTTCCAACTCGGCCACGAGACTGCACGCAACCCTCGACACCCGATACCCGAGCCCTTCCGGTGCGGAGTTCTGGTGGTGTGTGGTTCACACTATTGGGAAATGTATCATGCCGTAGTCCATCAGGGTGACTGAAGTGGAAAGAAAGTACTCTGAATTTCCGCCGATTAAAAGCTTGCCAAAAAGTGGGAAGAATGAGACAAAGGAGGGCCATATGCCGACAGCTGAGATGGTCGCGATGATCCCTTCATATCCTAATGATCCCGTCGTAATCGTACGCCAGTAGTCGGTTGGGGAACTCAACTCGGGACCTGCCAACGTCTGCGGATCCCAATCTGAGCGTCGATTTATGAGACGATCGTGCTTGCAAGTCGGTATCGAGGGGACAGTGACTGACAATGTGACTGACTGAGAATGAGTCCTTGACTGAGCCAATAAACTAGTGCTAGCCAGAGTTGAACTCGCGTGGATAGCGGCGCTTCACATTCGCCGACTGTTTCGTAATCAAACGCTTGACTTTGTCGCGCGTTGCCAAAGTGCACGCGCGTAGCCAAAATGCATGCGTGTTGCAAACGTGCGCGCGTTTTGAGTGCTCATGCCCCTAGAAGCTTGACGTTGCGTTTTCACATGTGGGAAGTGCAACACTGCAACTGTTCGGCCCCCCGCTGCCTGGCTGCGTTCGTCGTGATATGTTGCACTACTTTGCAATACGCTCCCGAGCTCAGACATACATGCGCAACTGTTGCACCACCACGAGTTGCAAAAGTTAAATCACCCGCTAAGATCTCGTCTCTGCCGGATGGCCGACTAAAGAGAATGCACAGAGCCCCGAAGGAACATCTCACTGGGCATACTACATGTAATTCTATATCATTTTCTATGTTCTTTCGAACCATTAGTGATTTTTTCACCTGCTACCTATCGTGGCACCGAAAGTCCTGATGATAGAGTGTTCACTATCCCGCCAAACTTGATTGATTTCGACCCCAACGGCATGTCAATAGTAAGTCACGGCAAGCCCAGACACATCACGAGTATGAGTATATTTGCTCACAGGACAGATCTTCCTGGGGAGTGGGGTTTGCTCTCCCCGTGCTCCTCAGAGTCATGACACCGGCGAACTTAATGTCTCGCCGGTGGGCAGATGTCGTTATAGACCAACGCCTAGGCAAGAAGGCGTATAGTCATAATCATCCGGAAGACTTTGACTCGAAAGATTCGAAGCCACTGCCCACCTTTGCTCAAGGAACGCCGTTAAGATTTCGAGTACCGCACTTCTTTTCCGAAACTATCTCCCCACCTACACTCCCGGAGAAAAAAGGGGGACAAGTGGCCCGTCACCGCGTGCGCAGGAGGTAACACGCGTGCCCTCGATCAGGGGATCGACAATCGCCCCAGAGCTACTTTGCTCATTAGTAATGAGTCATTACAGCGTTGTTCTCACGTTAACGTGTGGCCCTGAACCAGTGCCATGAGTAGAATTGATTAGTCGGACTCAAATTGCGATCCGAGGGGCTTCAGGATAATTGCCGAACACTTTGGAACGATACTGACCACCGGTGTTGGGAGAGCCTTCGGTTTTTAGTTGTCTTAGACTACTATTGGCACTCGCCTCATCAATACTACCGCAGTTAGCCCACTAAGCAGCTCTTCAAATGCCGTCATTCATGAAGCTCATAATGTCTATCTTTGTGCTATTCGTGGTGAGATCATACGGTGACGTCCACTACTGCTGGGGCCACGCGGATTGCCCCGGTAACGTGCCCGCATGTCTCGGAGGAGAGTGTGTCCACAAGTGTAATGTTGACGCTGACTGTAAAGACATCAGCCAGGACCATTTTTGTAACCCCTACGACCGCTACTGCGAGTCGTACTACTAGTTGTAACACCTCCTTGCGGCTCCTGAGTATTTTTTCATGCGATATGGTTTCAGAGTGGTTGCCACTTAGTGGTATGCCAGTTGCGGGGCGGGCCACTTTTGGCAGCACAGCTACCGGCCAGCGGCTGCTGTGATGCTATTGCCTGCATTGCTGTGAGGTCTCTACTTTGAGTACTGTGCAGTATGGCTGAGTTTCTATTGGTCGCCATGTTGATCTATCTTTACATAGGTATTTTGTACCCAAGTACAGTTGCCTCTCGGCTTACGCTGTGCTGTTCTACCAGGCACAGTGCCAAGAGCATCCGCAACAGCGGCTCTGTAACTTTGTAGCGTTCATTTCATCTGACTAGTGTCTCACACACTACCCTGCGTCGGACCTCCCGACTCGGAAGGGTTTTTCAATACAAGGTTTATATCAGTTGAGAGGTTCAAAGAAGCTGAAAGAGATGCCTTGATGACAAGTTCTCTTCAGCAAGTGGCGATCTTTCAGCTCATTTTCTGACCCCCAGAACGAGTTGGGTTACTCATAGTGGTGAATCTGCAGCCAACAGCAAGACCTAAGGCACACAACTCGCTAAGGGCACGGCTGAATATTGCTTGTGAATGACGTTACGATGCTGATAGGATATACCCAATGCGCAACCGCAAGGCAAGAAACCAACCCTGGAGTAGAGGGTAATTTAAGTGTTCTCGACACGGAGTACGCGAGACAGGTCCATCACGTCAGGGATGACAGTGCTACTCGACAATAGGGCTACTCGATGTGGAGTTCTAGTGGACGCATTGCTTTAAAGTATTGGAAATACGGGATACGTACAGAATACGCATTATGTGTTTTCACGCGCCCACATCACGAACTTCCTTCGAGATCCGCCAGGAGGACTTCGCCTCCCGAATTGGTCTGAAACTACTCACGCGCAGACCCTGACCCGCTCTTGTTCACTCAGAGCTTCCCACAGCTTAGCGTCATGAGCAGAGTAGATGCGAGTCGGACCAGGACTTCGCACGTTTCCCTCTCGTTCACTCGACGACCGATCGACACAGATCTCAGGCGCGCGCCTCCCTTCCTGTCCACCCGGAGGGCAGCGAGGACGACGACCACCGCACAGCTCTCGAAACCTGCTCGGAATCAACGTATTCCTCGAGCGTTTCAATGCCACTCTTCTGCAACCTCAGCTTCTCCCTGCTCCGCCCATTCTCTGTGGCAACACCCACTGGGTGCCATTCTCCCACTCAAGTCGTAGGCGTGTGGATCGGGTGCTTCTGAGTAAGAGGCAGCCTGTCATTAACTATCATATGCTCTATTGGCGCCAGCTAATATTGACTCTTCTTACTTCAACAGCTAGCTTCATTGACCACGTACAAGAGTGCTCCTAAGATTCACCTTGGCAGCGCTGCCGGGCCCAGTTATTGAACGCATGCTTCAGACTTGAAGTCTGAGACTTCCTCCCTGGGAGCGCTCTCGAGTTGGAGATGTCTATCCACCACCGAGTCTGACAGCCTTCAACGGCCGGGAATTTAACCTCCGACGCCGCCAGTTTTTCCGTGATGAATTACGCGAAACGCCCTCCCGCCGCCGCCATGACTTGTGACGCAATACAGTTCGACTAGGAAGCGCTAGTCAAGACACGATATGCGTCGTTTTTTGCTGCCGATGCATGCCACATCGACTGTGTGCTCTTTCGAATTAGAATGACCTGCCGCTCGAGACCTTTTCATCAGCATTTCTAGTTTCCTGGCGCGGTGACAAATCTCGTCGGCCTCCTTTATTCGTTGTCTCTGCTTCGCGATGACTTCCGAGAGTGCTGCATTTGCAGCTTCAACCTCCGCCAACCTCAACATCGCATCCATCCGAGCGCTCACTGCACCGTGAAGATCAACGTCGAGCTTTGTCTCCCTGAACAGCATCACAACTCCGACCAAGGCACAGCCCTCAGAGTCTACTTTGAATCGACCCGTTCCTGAAGCGTCCCAATTTCGTCCTCCTGCGACTTCAGCTTATCCCTCAACCACTCATTCTCTTTCTCAGCCTGTGACAATGCCCACTCCAAGCGAACGCTGTGCTGCTTCGACTCGGTTTGCTGATCTCTCCAGTATGCACAGAGTGCTCGCATTAGCCTCCACTCTGAACAAATACCAGACAGTGTAGCCTCTGGCGAGAAGGAAGCCTACTATCTGTGCAATCACCTCGACAAATTTCAGATTCCGTACCGCTGATCACTCTAAGAATTTCGTTCAGCTAACGGACTCCCTCTATTTTTCGCCGGAACCAATCACAGGCTACTAGCGTTTTGATGGTAGTAACCCGTTTCCGGAACCGTCGAGCGACGATTTCTCGGAGGGTCAACAAGTATTCCGGTTGTGATGCTGTCTGAGTGGCATTTCGAGCTTAGTTGTATAATAGTGATGCTGAATAACCGATACGACTGCTTCTCATGCATGACGAATACTATCCTTAACGATTGAGCTTAGCCGCTTATGCCACATAAATGCTTTCGAATCCCGTCTTATCGGCTTCCTTCATGGCCAAACACGTACAAAGAATTGCAGTGAGCTTAGCACTTCAACAATGATGTTGAATGAACGTCATTGACAGAGCGAAGATGAATCGTAATCGCACGTTAGAGGAGGAGCAAATTCGATAAAATATGAGCCGCTACTCACAGCGGAGCCCTGAGCGCGGCAAACCCGACAGCTGATGGCGTCGATGGGCAAGTTCATGTAAACTCCACACTATGAAGGGGCCGTTAAGGTTCGCGATAACGCTCTACGGAAATACCGCGGACTTCATGGCTAGACGGAACTACGCCTACGACTCAGTCCTCCTGGTAGTAGAGAGAGCCGGCGACCACGACACCGCGAGATACCGTTGTATGATGTTGAGCGGAATCCGCTCAGCGGATTGCCTCATCACCATCATGCTATCCCGTCTAGCGTACCTGTCCTCCTGTCGACGAAGCTCCTCCGTCGCAGCCTTCACTCTCCGATCCCTCTCGGCGATAGTTTCCAGCACTTGCCTTCTTGCCGACTCTAGGGGACCGTACTCCCACCGCACTGGCCAGGAGCCCTCGCTCACCTGCAGTACTCTTCCAGCTCTGCATAACGCCGAGCTCAGCCTTCAGTCGAGCAACAGCGTCCTTGTCCGTAGCACGGAGCTCACTCTGCAATTTTTGTACCATTATCCTGAGTTGCTCCAGCTCCTTCTTCGTAGAACCTGCGATACTCGTATATTGGAACTGTCCCTACACAGTTCGCACCGAAGGAAATGCGATATGCAAAAGTGAGGCGACTATGTCAGTGCAGCCGAGTCACAGGAATTACAGCAGAGTAATGACGCTGCTGCCGCCAAATGACATAGTGGCCTTGCTCCAGCAGGTTGCTTCCTTTCGGCTACGAAGTCACTCCGGCCGACCCCCCAGTAGGGTACCTTCCAACTCTGCCTCGAGACTGCAAGCTCCCGTCGCCGAGACTCGACTCTTCCTGGTCCGAAGCTCTTCGGTGGCGCTGTCGAGTTCCGCCTGGACGTTATAGAGTCTGTTAGAGACGGCCGAGTGGCCCTCAATCGCCTGAGTTGATAGAGACTTGAATAAGGAAGACGAAGGAGCATCGTCCTGACCATTTGCTTTTCGTCCTCGAGCGCCGAGTTTTCCTCCCGCATAACAGATATCTTCTTCTCGAGCTTACAGCACTGAAAAGGAGGGCTATCTCTATCGAATGTATGGGGTGGGACAAGAGGAGAAAACTGATAGAAAAACTGCAAATTCCATGGCAAAACCGATCGACAGTGGACCTTCAGAATCTACACAGGAAGCCGAGAGCTGAGGGATCAGGCAACTCCTATGCGGCGGCAGGAAGAACAGCCGAAGGAAGGACGATTTTTACCATGAGACGTTAGCAACTATTGAGCGCCCGACGTACCAATACCGGTCGGTCAGCCGCTGGACTACAAACCGCCTCTGGAGATCGCAGGTTCGAATCCCAGTCCCTCCACCAGCGTGCCACCTGTGTCCTCAACTCCTCCTCTACTCTCTCCTGGTTAAGCCTCTTCTGTCGCTCTTGCTGCAGCCTATCAGCGAGGCTCTGCGCCTCTGCGTCGGTTTTCTCTTTTTCCCTCTCTAATTCTTCCCTCTTCGTCACCCACTCGACTTCCTTGTCCTTCCAATCCTCCACCTGCCATCCCGGACGCTACAACTTCGCAGGCCCGCCATCAAACCACGCTCTCTGACGCCACCAGAAGCCAGAAAAGTCCAAACCCACTTGCTCCTCGAGAGATCTTATCGCCCTCATCATGTCCTTGGCATCAGCTCCATCACCCCCGACGCCGCCCAGTAACCGGTCTCGCTCTAATTCGCCTTCGAGTTCCTTCACCCTATCAAATCAACAACAAACTCTACAAAATCACTTCGCGGCCACTCCCGATTTCACCAGCCCACCAGCCAGTTGAGCATACCCACGACTAACGCAGTCGCAGTCCCAGGAGCTCATCGCATAAATCGCTACTACGACTAAGATGCGACCAATGAGCCTCCGAAAGATTCACACAGGATGCAGCTCCGCGGACCTATACCGCATCTTTTCGACCCTGGAAATGGTACCATGCCTAGGATGTCCTAAGCGAGCCGCCACCGGAGGGTAACAGATGGCTCCTCGCTGAGCTACTTGCCTCCGACCACCGCAACGGCAAAACTAGATGATGATTCGGTACCCGAGAGCGATGGTATTCCCTCTTTTCCTCATACGGTGCAATTCACGGATTTTCTGCGATGAGCTCTTATTCGTGCCATAATATGCGGGTTTCAGGGAGGACGATGAAAATTAGAATTTTCAGCTCAAAACTCATCACAGGCATTGGCGAAGAACCCCAAAAATATCGTGAAGTTCGCCAGTGTTCCCGAAATTCTGTAAATTCCGGATGACCTTATTCGTTAACATCAAATCCGACGGAAGACGAGGCACACGATCCTTTCCCAGAAAAATAACCTCTTTCGCAACCGCTCATTTTCCTTCTCTTTCTCCCGACATTCTTCCGTCCTCTTCCACTCGTTATCAAGTGCCTCCGCCAACTTGGTCTCCATGCCCATCACCGCTCCTGGCGTGCGCGGATTGCCCCGCTCGACGTAGCCGAATGACTTAGGGCGTAGCGGCTACTGGTGATGCTGGAGGTGATGATGATGAAGAAGACATTAACAACGACAAGACAAAGAAGTACTTCGTTGGCCACAATAAGCGCGTCTTCGAATCATATGGTCTAGGCGAGCGCTGATAATCTCGGGGTCATGATTGCCGAGGATGGTAGAAGTTCTAGCGGAGTTGGTGCTCCATACCCCTCCGCTATCCTCCAATACAGGCTGCCCTGGAGAAAGTCGGATCCGAATGACGAGAATTTGCCCTGTGCTCACAACTTGCTCCCTCAACCCAGCCAAGCCTTCTCCCCAAACCCCACCGACTCGTTCCCCATGTCCCTTTAGAAAGAAGGCCTTCTATAAGCTTCATTCAACCGACTCACCAGTGCCAGGTTGTATCACCCGCTGCCCCTTCCAAGTACCTCCCAACCAGCAACTGGCCCCATGGTCGATCAACACTCGATCCCCATCAGTTTCGCTCCGCCTTTTTTCATTAACAACTCATGAGGCAACACACAGAAGTACACACTAGCGCCAAGTCTTTAACTATAAAACTACAGGAACAGCATCGTCTTCATCAATAATAATCACCGCAAATAATCAGCACGCATGCACAAAGATACTCAACGGAGCAGATGTTGTTGATGATGATGAACTGGAAAGATACTCCTATACTCAGATATCAGGATTCTTCCACGGGGAATTCTCCGCGAATTCAAAGTCCGTCACTTGAGTCAGCTCGCCATGCCTGACATACACAAATCCAGCGCAGGGCACGTCGATGCAGTCCATTCCCTCATCTATAAGAACAATATTTAATACAATCGCCCGAGCGAGATCTCAAACATACTGCCATACCGATACAGTGAAGGCAAATGAATGAGCATAAATGATCCCTCCTGTTCGTCAACATTAAAGTAAGATGGCAGTGAATTCTTGTTTGATACTGTTCACGGAATGCGAGATGTCAGATCACTAGGAGCCAGACCGACAGGCGATCCATTTAGTACCTCCATATTCCAGATAGAACATGTCCGCTACTGAATTGCAAGATACCCCTAAAAATGACAAACGATTGCAGCGGAGCGAAGCACGGCAATTCTAGCAGCTATTACCTGCCCTCTCTCCGGCCAAATGCAAACTCACCTTCGTAACTACTACCGTCCTCAGCGCAGGTGAACAGGCCACGACCTGAAACGAGCAGTTTCGCATCTCTACGAGCTAAAGCTACGATGACATAGTCCGACCGAATATGCCATTTGGAAAGGATCCGGAAAAGGGCCGAGTACAGAACTTTCGACCATTAAATAACGGGCTGCCACTTTTTTTAGATTGTTGTAGATGAAAGAGAGTAAGCAACCACGGTGTGAACGATTCCCCGTTGTAAATGTCGAGCAGAAAAGTCACTCGCCACGAAATTCTATAACTCCTATACGAAATCTGCGCCGAAAATCACCATCAGACCACCTACACAGCGGAATCGGAATCGCCTTAGGTATCCGAGTTCGCGTCCGACCACGAGTCACGAAAAGATACCGCCCTCCCAGCGCCGCACTACCATGCCTCTTATCATCCTGCCATTGTCCTTCATACTTGTTGCCATTAGCATACACAAAAACTCCGTACCCGCAAGCTCTATCATCCACCCATTGACCTTTGAACCTGAGCCAATGCCAAATAATGTCCCTCCTGTTTTCTGAATAATCTGTCCTCACTTATCGCCGTTGGAGTAGATGAGCTCGCCCTCTCCATGTTTCTTAGCGTCCATCCAGTCACCAACGTACTTGTCACCGTACGTGTACACTAAAGTGCCTTTACCGTGCACCTGCAGAAACAGCTCTGTCGATTTCGTTGATCCGCGTAAAAGGAATCACCTTATCCTGCTTCCAGTATCCCTCATACCGTTCACCATTGGTGTACGTGAGAACGCCGTAACCCTCCTTCAAATCGTCGACCCATTGTCCTAAAAGCTCATACAACTGAACGGTCTGTGGTCTTTGGCATTTACATCAGTTCAGCAACGAATTATCAAGTATAACTACAAACTCGCCCCAACCGGCAACTTACACCCCACCCGGGACTCAGTGAAAATTAATGATCTATGACCACACACTAACAACAGTACGGAGAGAGCCACCAAAGGCGACGCTTCCTACCAACTTTCTCACAATACCGAACTCTCTCATCGCTATAATCACAGTAGTTCTATTTTAAGCCGTTGAGGGACTTAGACGACCACACACTTCCATATCTAGGGAGGCGTGATGGTACTTCCACTATTATAGGCACTGACTACACTTTGCATCATCCACCAAGTCCCAGCGCAACGTTATTACCCTCATATCGGTTGCCATTGGGAAAGGTGTAGACACCCTTGCCGCACATCTTGCCATCTACCCAGTCACCCTTGTAGACGCCGCCATCAGCGTACTACAAGCGACAAGCCTCCTACTCGACAACAGAAGCGAATCCCAATTACATGGTAAGTGCCTTGGCCCTGCATCTTCCCGTTTACCCAATCACCTTCGTACTTCTCGACGACCTGATGGAATAAACATTCACATGAGCTGGGGAAATCTCTCGCGTACCTGTCCCTTGGCCGACACGTAGGTGACAGTTCCCTTGCCGTGCCTCTTATCCTCTCGCCACTCACCATCGTACCTACAGAGTTGAGTTGCTGAGAATCTTCACGAGGTCGTTCCCTTATTACACGTCGCCCTCAGCGTAGCGATAGACGCCGTGCCCGTGCATTTTACCGTCCTGAAAAGAGGCAGCATATGTACCACAGAGCACGAGAATCGAACCAGATATCAATCCAATGGAAAGCCGCCAATCTAACCACTACACCATCCTAGCCGGCCATCCTGTACTACATGCCATTCGCCTTCATATACATCCCCGTTGTTGTACTTCAGCTTGCCGGTGCCGTTGATGCGGCCGTTTTCCCAGTTCCCTTCGTACGAATTACCCGAGGCAAAATGGCTGACCTAAACTCGCCAAGACCTCCACACTCCAACAACCGACCCCTTCTCCCCCTACCCCATAACCCTGGATGTGGTCGTCCACCCACTGGCCATCATACACAGCGCCGTCGCTGTACCTAACCTCGGGCCTCCATAATAACGGCAGCTGGCCTCATCCTCCTACGTGAATCGACCGTGGCCTTCCCGCTTGCCATACACCCAATCGCCTTCGTACTTTTCATTGCCCTGGTATATTAGGGTACCTACACCGGCCCTGCCGTGGCCCGTACCGAACGCCGCAACGCTACCTTTGCCGTGGAAGAGGCCGTCCTTTATCCCGCCGTTGTACGCGTTACCGCAGTCTGCCATTAATTCCTGCATTCGATGCAAACCGGGCAGAAAACCAAACGGTGCTACTGCGTGAAGTCAGCGGAATTTGAGCATTGAGGAAATGCAAGTGAGCAAGATGACGTGCAAGTCGCGAGATTTGCTCCACCCCGCACTGATCGTAGCAAGTCTCGTCGTCTCTGCCTTGCCTTCATGCGTGGCCTCGAAGAGTACTCATCTGCCTTCAAGCTCGGCATGGCCCTCTGTATCATCGGCCTGGTCCTCCAGTGGTCTGCCGCGATCACAACCATACAGCACGTCCTCATGGCCGTTGACGTCGTTCTCATCGCGACAGGCATTACCCTCATCATCGTGCAAGCAGAAGGTCGTCAAGGCATCTCTAACTGGTTGCTCATCGCTATCTGCATCACCATCGCTGTTCCGGCCGTCCTCAACATAGCCCAGGTGGTCCGGCTTCACCTCAAGTACAGTCACACTGGCATTCCCGCCTGGACGCCCGTGGTGGGCCCTTCCGGCTCTGTACTCCTCGTCATCGGTTCTGGCCTTCTTTTATCGGCACCTGAAACCAGGGTGACTGTTCCTAAGGCCGATTACGACGGTGACGCGGAGGTCAGAGCAGGCCTCACTTCCTCCACTGTGTGACTTCTCTTTTCCGCACTTTGTTTTAAGGCCTTCTGGCCAAGCTCTTGTAGAGTGTTACGTTCACTGTCATCGCCATTTCGCTGCGTTCCCAATGCACAGGACTCCAACAGGTCGAAATTTGTGAATGGCGCCTTGTCTATGTATCGCATGCATCCCCGAACGCCGACATCCGACGTGCGCCTGACCACCTCCCCTACTGATCAGGTCCCTTTTATCAAGCCCCTTCCACTCCAATGAAATCCCTCGCCGCCTACTCTGGTCAATTCAAGGCCGCCATGGCCATCGGCATATGCGGTCAGGTCCTCTCCTGGCTCGCCAACGCCGTCTATCGCAGCAAGGTGGCCCTCGAGATCGTCAGGAGAGCTCGTCTGAATCAGCCATTAGGCGATATACAGTGCGATGCCATCGCCTTCCAAAGCTTCATGATCGGCCTGCAGCTGCTGATGCTCATCGTCACCCTTGCCCTGGTCATCGTACGCGTTGAACGCAGGAAAGGCCTCTCTCGTGTCATCCCTGCCCTCGGCGGCGTCGGCATGATCGGCTTCGCTGTCGGCCAGATCGTAGGCATCCTCATCGTGCCGGGCGGGTGCGTGATTGACCAGGCTGTATGGTCGAAGATCATTGGCTGCGTGGGTGGCGTGTTCATCATCGTCAGTGCCTTCCTCTTCGTACTGGCACCGGAGTCTAGACAGTCCAAAAATAGTGACGAGGCTGCTCAGTTGAGACCTCAAGGGTTGGTCTATGCCAGCGCATAGGTCTTCAAGTTGACATTACAGCATGACTGTTAGCGTACATGCCCCTCTGTTGAGATAACTCGGTGAATTGGCGGGGTTGAGTTGACAAGAATGTTAGTGGGCTGAAGATTCTTACTGGTGTATCTTAGGTTGATCATGGCGTTGCACGAGTTCCAGCTCAGTTCGGTTGCTCATGGCCATCCCCACGACAGCACAGTATAAGGCGGGTCTGGCATTAGCATTGTTGGCCATGATTGGCTCGGCCGTCGCCGCAGTACTTAGTAACAAGTTCCTGAAAGGTGTTGACTACTGCAACGGAGAGGGCGCCTCTGGCAACATCAACTGTCAAGTCGGCCTCCTCCTTACCGCTATGGCCGTGTCTATCGGCGTCGCTGCAGTCCTTCTGGCGACTTTGGTTTGGTTGTCCAGTGAGAAGAGGTCAGGACTGGCTCGGACTGGAGTTGTCTTTCTGTGCATCATCCTGGCTCTCTGCGGAGTCGGTGTGGCTGTGCTTAGTGGCCTCCTCGCCACCGAGAGCGACAAGGTCCCGACAGCCCCGGTCTTCAATACGGCGATCGGCGCTGCTGCGGGTATCTTAGCGTCGGTCGCCGCCATGCTCATCATGTGCTCTGCCGACGCTATGTCGTATGAAGGATGGCTTGAAGTCTACGGCGACGTCGATGAGGACGATGGCGAGGTTGAAGGAGCGACGTGGAAGAGTTCTTTGATAAGTACAAAGAGGAAGAGGAGAAGGACAGTCTAGAATACCAGCAGCTGCTTAGTCGCCAGGGGAATTAACCGAGCCGTGAGAACGTAGGCCGCCCTATTGAAAGGTTGTTATTGCCCCAATTTTAGGTAGAAGAACTAGTCGTCAACTCAACTGGAGAAAGCATCAGCAAATTTACAAGGTGTATCCCATGAACCCTTGAAAGATTTTGCGTTGTTTCGCAGTGAGGAGGCGAGGGTGCTTCAGGAGGCAGTTTTGAGACTCTCAGCCGAACGACCTACGGAGGGTCGCTTCTTATGTCCAGCACTACCCGTCCCACTTCGGCTCGTATACGGCTTGGTCTCTTCTACCTCTTCCTGGCTGCCGCTCTCGCCATCACCGCTGTTCTCTGCGACTTCACTCACGACCATACAAACTCTATATGCTCTTCCCCCTCCCCTGTCGACTGTAGATTCCGGTATATCGTTATAGGAGTGACGGTTGCACAAATATTGTCCCTCTCCTGCCTGGTCCACTTCCTCTACGCCGATCGACCTTCCCTGTTCCTCGTGGTAGCTCTTTGCGTTTGTGTAGCGTCTTGAAGCTTTGGCCTCGGGCCGCTCTTCGTAGTGCATTCAATCGTGGCAAAGACACAGTACTACGCTCCGCCCATACTGGCCTGTGGGGGGACTCTCATTGCCGTGATGGGGGTGCTGTTGGTTAGCCAGGCTGATGAACTGAAGGCGATTGGCTCCCATAGCAATACCGAAGGAGATGGAATAGTAGACAGTCGGTCGCTAAACTATGGCTCTACTGAGGATTGAATCTGCATGTACAAGGCCTCGGTCTTGAAGTTAGTATCGTGTTCAACTATTTTACTGTCAGCTAGTGAGTGAAG